>NDXB01017962.1:0-125042 GCA_002631895.1 Agapornis roseicollis
GATGATCTTAAGGTCCTTTCCAACCCTAACTATTCTGTGATTCTATGATTCTATGAATTAAGTAACCCCAGTAAATGTGCCTGTCCACCTCAGGTAATCTGTAAAACATCCCTTCTCCATATGCAGACAACCAATATCTGTGCCTAAGTGTGAGATTTCACACAGTGAAGCAATGACTGAAGAAATCTGGGTTTTGGAGTACAGATGATGGCTATGGATCCATGGCGTTGAGCAACAAGTCAGTAACACTCTGTATTTAATATTGATCTTAGTTTATGACCTTAGGTAATTTGCAAATGGACTAGATGTTGTAGCTATGAGCTTCTTGTTTAGATTTTAAGGTCAAAAGAAACTAAAACTTCTTTAAAGGATTGTTTCAGTCATTAAAAAGACGGTACCTCTTTCCATACTGCTAGCTATGAAGTTTAAATATTGCACCAGCATGTATGTTCTATTCAGACTTAGTAGTGAGGGATGCTAAACAAGTTTGCTGTAGAAACTAAGCTGGGAAGGGGGGAGACATCAGCCTTCCTGCATTTGAACTCTTAAGTCTGTCACTCCCTCTTTTTCTTATGTTTGAGCAACTCAAGCAACTTTATTTTAAAACAGTTTGCATACACAGCATGTATTCACATTGTCATTTTAAGTACAGTTACATTTTGGCAGTACAGCGAATGAGACGTAATAAAAATAAGGAGTCCTTGGTTAGGCTCTGAATAACTGACTAATGCTCAGATTTTACATCCCTGTTTAACTCTCACTGGCTGGAAGTAACAAAGTGGGTCAATTAATTCTCATAACAGGAAGCTATTGAATTGCCATTCCAATCCAGTCTGCAGAGAAAAATCGCCGTGCTGTTTTCTAGGAAAGCAACTGCTGTACCAAGCCAGGGTCCTGGATAATTTATTTAGTGTCAATTTGTGACAGCCTCCAAGATCTGTGCTGCCACATCTATGCGTTTAATGTCATGGACCTGGACATAATTGCTTGCCATGAATGTTGCAAAGTCCATTAAAGACCTTATTTCCTCCAGGAGGGAACCAAACCAGCACCTGTGAGCTGTGTGGCAATGACTTTGCACAGACCTGCTGCAGCACTTGCACATCATTTGTTCTGTGGCCCATCAGATATCACAAGATACTCCTATCAGCTTCAGCAGCTGATAGATTTGTCCTGATGACTTCTGGAGTGGCGTGCTCCTATAGTGTAACTCATTAGCTGTATGGCAAGAATGGTCTTATGCATTATGTACTACAAATGGTTTATACTCTGCTCTAAAGAAAAAGATTAATAGATCGGAAATCTCCTCATTACTCTTTCTATCATGTTCACCACAATGGCATCTGAGGTCTACATCTAAAAGAGGAGGTGTGAACACATTGAATGTGGTGGTGCCTGGCTTCTAGACAACTAGCAGACTGAAGATATTTCCTTCCTGAAGGTAGGAGCTGAGTAACATCTTGGTACCTTGAACAGGAGGTACCAACACCAAGGTGAGATAAAGGCTCATTTTCTTTTCACCTTCCTCAGATTATTGTGCCGTCTGGTTTTGAGTTCCCTCCAGGAAAAAGTGAGGACTAAGTACTGCAAAATAAGATTGTTACATATGCTTTTCTTTTTCCAAAGAGGAGGCAGTTCTTGTTATAGCCAGTAATGCGATGTATGGAACATTTAACCAGGATATAGGTGACAGATTAAATTCCTTACTCTTACTGTGCAAATGTCTCAGTAATTTCATATATATTCTCAGCTATTCTTTGATCCAGTGAATACGCAGAGAGATCAAATTCTGTGTGGTCCTTGCAAATTGCCCACATTTGTGGCTTTACTTCCTTCTTGCCATGTAGAATTTGTATGAGGCCTTGCAGTCTCTAAAAGTATTAATAGTGTCTTTGCCATTCCCTTGATACTGGGAACCAGCTGTAGACCCAAACATAGACCTTGCCAGAATTAATTTAGACAATGGCTTGTTTCATTTTCTGTTTTATAATTTAAATAAGCAATCTTTCACATGTCTGTTACTCTTCATGAAACTTTATAATGTTGGCCTGTGAATAATGCCTCAGCACAATAGAGGCCCCTGAGATTTGTTTCCCAGCATCTTTCCCTGTTACAGGCCAGAATAGACGGTCATTGGGCAGCATTAGAGAAAGAAGAGAGGAATTCCCACGACAGCTGCCTGCAGAGAGGAAAGACAGGGCCTGTGGCTGATGTTTTATCGATTGCAACGCAGACATGCACTTCCCTAAGAACTGATGTAGTGTCACTGCAGAGCAACATGGGAGAATTTTTCTGCAGGGCTCTGATGCAGGCTCTGATGCAGGCTCTGATGGAATGATGCCCATCTATGTGCTAAGCATGAAGGATCTTGCTGTAGTAAGTATGCAGCTGTAGGTGTAAAGTTTAGGGGATTACTTTTGAGGTATGGCTTAGGAAGCCTTTTCACAATAAAAGTAACAACACACAGTTGAAAGTATATTTATTATGCATTCATATCTAAGTCTGCAGTGGGCCCAATTCATATCCCTCACATATGACTGCAGAGTAGCTCCAGCAAAGGGCATGGGATTACTGCAGGTTAGGCACAGTCCCCCTTCCACAGATTTACCACTTTCATAAACATTTCACCTATGTAAAGAAGATTACATCCCTTGGCAGGGACAAGAGCTTTTGCTTGGTGTGTGAAGTAGCAGCAAACAAGGCTGCTCCAGATTTGTCTTCATAAGAAGTCTTGGTTTTGCTGTAAATTCCATAGATTGCCAGTTACATCTAATGCGCCAGGACAGTTACCAATGCTCAGCCAGATGAGACTGAAAGCTGGTGTTTCTAACTCATCATCTGCAACTGTATGAGACAAGATTCAGATGTCCTTTTATGAATGTGACTGACAAAGTTTAATAATTAATGTCTCTAAAAAAGAAAGGGAGTTGGAGAGGCAAACAATACCAGTTTCCTTCAGCAATAAATCAGCCGTTCTGGTATGAGCTAATTCATAATCATCTGCCTTGAATTACAACACAACAAAAATTATTTCTTCCAGTTTTCTATGAAAAAAAAGGAAAAGAAATAATTATCATGGGATGACGCAACTGCAAAGGGTGTCTATAGTTGAACTATGGAGTCTGCTACACCAGCCACATGTGGAACTCAATATTTCAATGAGAAATGAGAGCACTTCCTATGTTTCTCATCATGAAAATGATTCTGCAGCCATTGGTAAATAGGGTTACATAAAGGCCTGACTCATGGGATGCTATGTTAAAAAGAACAAACTGATAGGGAACATCCCACGAAAGGCCTCTGCATTTCCGCAGATTGAACATAATTATCAGGGGATCACAATCAGAACTTTTGCTAGAATATTTTCCATTTAATACTGAATGACAGACTCCCTTAAAGTAGCATCAAAGGAGAAAATAAAAGGGAAAAGAGTCTATTATCTTAAATTGAATCTTAAAACATGAAACTGTTCAGGAACAAAAAAATACGAGGAGGAAAGGGACAATTGGGCTGCCAGGAAAACAATCTTCTCAATTTCCTAACTAGAAATTGTATGAAGAGTTGTACACAATAATCTTTTAGCCTGGTTCTCAAAAATTATATATCCAATTCTCATCAGAAAAAAGACTATATGCAAAGCTGATACTGCTACTTGACAAACCCAGGATCTGAATGGGACACATCATTGCTTTCTGAGTACTATGAAATGAAGAAGAAAAGCTACTGTTGGTATTCCTGCTTCTTCTATTATCTTTTATAATGAAAGAATGATATCCTACTCAAATATACTTTAGTTCAATCGCTGGTGAATCAGAGTCCCTCCCATACTCCCATCAAAGATTCTTGAACATCTGCAGAATCAGAGCTTTGATTTTTAAACAAAATAGTCTCTAGTCTCTGTGTGTGAAGAGAAGAAACCACAACTTTCAAGTCTGAACTGAGTGCAAACTGGTGCTATTCTCTGCTATGAGCTGAGAGAGTAAATCAATAGCAGTATGAAAGATGAACTCCCTCCCCATCTCCCACCTTTCATCTCAGTAGGCTGAAGACTCTGAAGGGTGATTTTAGTGTCAATGTTGATATCAATTTATTTTTCTGACTACGAGGAACATGGAAATAGGACTGAGCAGTCCTTCTGGATCACTGAATTGACTCTCCTGCCATGGCAGCACTGCAACATACAACATTCCCCATTAATACATAGTACTAATATTTTTTCAAATCTAGCCCTGGTTTTTGGTCCCCACTACTCTCATTAAAGGCTTCAGTGTCCTGGGGCAGCAGATACCGTCTTCTAAAAACAAGGCTAAATGTATTCACTACCAGTTTATACCCACCTGATATGTGCCAGTATCACTTCAGTGTAAACAGCTCTTCTTCTTTCTTGATGTTAACCCCACAATGTATTTTACAGCAAGCACACCCTTCTCAGCTTTCATTTGCCAGACTCACCAAGGGAAGCTCTGTGAGTGCCCTCAAAGCTGGCTCCTAATGCACTCATCCTACTAGAATTGTACAGGCTGTTTCCTAGACTCACCAGTATGTTCCATAAGTGGCAATATTTCCCTTGTTTTTTTGGAAAAAGCCTCCTGAGAGCCTTTCTTTTCCTAATTCTGGAAGGTCTGAGAATAAGAAACTGATGAGAATTACCCAGAGTGAGTAGGCTGTTTAAAATACGCCTATGAGCACCTGGCTGATGGAGTGGCAACCCTTTCAACTGCTCAGACAAAACTGGTAAGGCTGAGGTCCCCAGGTGTATCAGCCCACACACAGTCTGGAAAGAAAAAGGGAAACAAGGAACATTAGTTATTATTTCTTAGCTTTTTAATATAATTTTTTTAAAGACCAAATGTTCTTCTCTTCTCATATTCCTTCTCTCTGCCCTGGTGCTTGACACTCTCTGTTTCACAACCGAAATCAGAAAGGAAAACAAGGAATCAGGCAGGGCAACAAGGAAGCTGAGGCATGAAGGGACCTGGCAAGCCTGGCATGAGGAAGAGGAAACTGGCAGAGAGAGATCTATCCTGAGGACACTCTTTGTCCCAGTGGGGCCACCACAGGGTGCTCCTGTAAGCCCAGTGCTGTACAGCACCTATGCAAATGGTTGCCTTATGCCATCAATATTAGTTTCCCTGATGTCCCACCAGGATGGGAACTTTCAGAAAAGATACATTATGGTAAAATGCAAATAGTATATTGTCTCTGAAAATGTCTGTAGCTGAATGGGCAGCATAATGGTATTAATTCAAGCCTCTAAAGAACACCAGTGCTATTGTTACTGATCTGACACCCATGACTGATATTAGTGGGTTGTACATTCAGTTTAGTTACTCCCTTCTAAAATGCCACCTTGAAATTTTTTGCTGCTAATAGTACACAGCAGGGAGTCCCTTTCCAGAAGAGGTAATTGAAATGTGGCCAGAGACAGAGAAATGAAAATCAGCAGAGGTGAAAACAGAACAGTCATGGAAAAGTGTCCATAATAAAAGTGGAGTGAAAAAGCAGAGGAGAAAAAGGAACTAGTATGGGCCATTCTATAGACTGGCTATACTTATATACAATGGTCTTACCTCTTACTGGGGGCCTTTCAGTTACACAAGTGTAGGATAATAATTTGCTTTTTCTATCAGCTTGACCAAGGAGAAGAGTGCTGGTTCTCTCACTAAGGTGAAGTTCCAGTACAAGAAGAACGAATCAAGCACCCTTGCGCCTTGATTCACGAAGATCTGACCACTGTCTTTTGTCAGATTGAGGCAATGTGAAGGTCGGGATCTTTTTCGTGCACTGCATGGAGCAAAAAGCTACCACCAGAGAGAGCTATTCCAGATCTTTTGGTAGAGAACACAAAGCTTGGATTCAAGTACTGAAGTGAGTACTCAAGACTTGTGATCCATGCAGACCTGCTTCAGGAGTGAATAGTTTAAATATAACTGACATGTAAGGTATGCTATCCACTTGGAGTGTGCTCATGGAGATGAAATTCAAACTCCATTATGGCCAAGTCCGTAAAGACACCTTAGCCTGATTTTAAAAGCAATTTTATAAATCTTCTGTCCTTATGTATGAATTCTAGATTAGGCTTAAACCACAAGTTGAGTGGTTTTATCTCTGAGAGCGAGCACTCAGGACCTCTTTCCCAACATTTCAGACTGGTCTAAGATATATCAAGCAGACAGATATATCAAGCCTTGATCTTGGGGAAATGAATGCTGGAAGCCAAGATTAAGTAAAGAAACTGTTCCATTACGAAATCTTTCTGAGCCTTATGATGAAGCAAATTCACAAGCTTTCTTCCATAGGTTTTCCACAGTTGTTTTCCTCCCCTGGAAGGGTATTTATTTTTTCCAGATGTTTTAATTTGAAACTATAATTGCAAATCTTATAGTCTTCCAGTGCCTGTTTTCCATAGCTATTGACCCTATTTCCATAAATATGGACCTTGTCATCCTTGAGGATGACAAGGGAAACCAAGAGTCTGCTGTCCTCCCAGAATGTCTGATGGAAACAGAAATCTCTGAAATCTTCAAGGATTCCATATGAACAATAACCCCTGTAACCAGAAATAAGAAGGAAAAATGCGTGTTATCTGAATGTAGTTCCAGTGTCTTCAGAACTAGTTGCTTGAAGTGTTTGAAAGAAATATGGAGTATAATAACTATTGACCTATTTCCTCACTGCCCAACACAGAAAGAGGTGCTGCTTTTACTGGGCTCTGTGTCAGTTTTGTGCAGTATTACTGATGATACTCAGAAGCCTCTTGCTGTGTGGATAGAATTAATGCAAGATGGTACTGATGCAAATATAGCTTGCTTCCTCAAAGGGATCTGGAAAACTGTTTCACATGTTCGCTAAGCTGTATCCTGTTAGGTACATCTCAAAATGTGTTCAGAAGTTGATGTTATTTCTGTGCCTAAAGAACAGAAATTAGAATCCAGATTTCATAAAGACAGGAAAAGATGTATCTACCAGACCGGGAGAGAGCGTAGGATAAAACACAGGATTGAGTTTCCCTGGTTTAACGTCACCACAGACCACTTGAGCCACTGCAGTTAACCACGTACATGCCCTTCATGTGTGGGAAATGTGAAGTAAAACACTGTGAAGAACTGACCTACAAGCTGGCAGGAGTGACCATGTGCTCTGTGACAGTGGCTCAGCGGATGCTGAGTAGTGTGTCCAACCAGGAGCCACATTCTTCCCTGCAAGGTGGACACTTGCCATTTTTCTGTTTTGGACTCAGTGAAAATAAGCTGCTACCAGCA
Source organism: Agapornis roseicollis (assembly GCA_002631895.1). Classification (NCBI taxonomy): domain Eukaryota; kingdom Metazoa; phylum Chordata; class Aves; order Psittaciformes; family Psittacidae; genus Agapornis; species Agapornis roseicollis. The sequence continues at coordinate 7,263 of NDXB01017962.1, forward strand.
CCCTCAAGCTCCAGTTCTGGGAAAGAAAGGAGCACCTGGTACTGTTCACTGAAGGGCTGCCAGCCTCTGCAGTGGTAGCTCAGTTGCATGCTTGCAACATAGATCTCCAAATGTCTTTAAAGGTTGCTTTGATCTCTAGTGGTGCTGAATACAGCATCTTGCTCTGGATTTAATGAGACCCAGAAGAGCTCCACACTCCCAGAAAACAGTCTGCTTGAATCCACTGACATTAAAATTTGAGGGTCTTTTTCTTGCACTAATTGCCTCAGATGTTGAATCAGCATCTTAGTGTCAGGGATGGTAGACAACCTTTCAAAAGCAGTTCTACCTCTCCCTGTGCTGAACCAGTCACCCTTTACACAAAGTGATTTGGGTCAAGAATAATCACAGTCAGGGTACACTGATGCCACTGTTGCTATTTTGCAGATGGTACTTTTTCACTGGACAATACAGTGAATCTTGTTCTCCAAAGACAGACATGTAACTTGATAGCTGGATGCCCCTGTGGATTTGGAAATCCCTTGGAGCACCAGCAACCCGGGCTGCTGAAGAGTGCTCAGGTTTCAGGGCTTCCTCCCTTATCTTTTGCACATTACCAAACATGGCTTGATGTTTGTATGAAAAAAATCATATGAAATAATAGTCTACATTCACTTCTTGTAAGAGGCATGGCCAAGTGTCAAGGCAATCTACATATCAAACTCTGTGTTAAGGCTTGTGAGGAGCTCCTTTCCATGTTCTCAAATTAACCATCCTCTTATCCTCATTTCCTGATCCTGCACGTCCTATGCCATCTCTCAACATGAACTGCACTGGCTCTGCTTTCATTTGCACTCATTAAAGACAGAAACCATCTTGTTACATATCTGAAAGATAGCTCTGAATTAAGAACTACACTCCATCCTTTTCTCTGAAGGCATTTCTACCTAATGTATGTAAGTCTTTATTATTATGTGTATATATCTGATGCAAGAGCAGCATCAAATATTATTTACTGTTTCCTTTAAAGCATGATGGGCTACAATATGTCTCTGAATATTCAGTATACTTGGAAAAGTTTTAACGGTTACAGTCTGGGAACATTTTAAACTGATGAGATGATGATTTTTCCACAAACAAATAGCTTTTACTTGTGTCAATCTTATTTTGGCATTGCATATAATTTTTTAGCTTCTATAAGTAACCCACAAAGAAGAAAAATACCCTTAAAGTCCTTTATGTTCCTGTAGATTTCATTGAAATGGATAGCAGGCAGACCCCAATTACTGTCTATCTAGGACAGTGAGTCAAGGCCAGGAGTGCTAAGGTGTAGTGCTCCACTCCTTTATTAGGGTAGGAAGGCAGTGAAAAGATGTCTCTCTTCCAAGCCCTCCCACAGGGAAAGCCAAATTTAACAATTCTGATGTATATTTACCATATAAAAACAATCAGAGAAAAAAAATTGCATATTTATCATCTTATATTGAAAGAAAAAAGATAAATCCAAGCCAAGAAAAAATCCCAGTAGTCATTTAGTGGTAAAAATCCCTAGTAGCCATCGTTCCACTATATATATCTATATCTCTCCAGTTGAAAAGTGCAGGTATTTACTCTATCTCCCAATGAAAAACTCAGGCCCGTAATATGCTACCAATTGCAGTTAGAATTATGTCTGGATTATTTTAATGTCTCATTGACATACTAATAAACTAAATACCTTGTATTATTAGTGTTATTTAAGTCTGTATTAGAAAAAGCATTATAGCATTCCACACCTATTAGCAATAATAATCTAGATTCTTGAAAGAAGGGCAAAACTATTTCCATGATACAGTGACATGACAAGACACAATCCTAGAGGCATATGAAGTTCTGAGTTAATCATAGAGCTCATAGCAGAGTAGTTCAGGAATTTTTAAATGCCACTTTGTTAAAAGTAGTAATTTACCCTTCATGTGACACCTTTGTAATAACCAATCATATCTGCATTGTGCAGATCACTTGTCCTGATGCATGCCTTTCCGCAAATTTATCCATTGTACTTGAAACCCAGATACTACGTCTTTCCCTAAATTGCACCACTTCTGAAGAAGTTTCCAATAAATAAATAAACAAATAAACATTATTGTCCATGAGTGAATACACTGTAATGTACAAAAAATGCTATTTCACTGAAGAGTATCCATTACACATAATGACAATGATTTGTTTTGCAATATCTATTTTAAGCTTTCAAGCTACACAGAAAGCACTCTTGTCCCATGGTAATTAAAACCAAGCCAACACAGACAAGGGTTTTTACTCTCCTTTCTGCAGCAGAAGTAAGCCTGAAAGGACAAACGTTTGGTTCACCCTTTTACATGCCTGGAAAAATGACAGCTCAAATAATAGGGGAAGTGGTGAGCCATTCAGGTGTCACTAGCAAAGTGTGAGCAGATGCCACCAGATCCTGCCATTAATAGTGTCTGGAAAGGTGAGTAAACAGCAGCTCCCAGGAGCAGGAGTATTTGACTTCCCTTTCTTGGTCTGAGCCTGAGAGCCAGCAGCTCTGTCGGCGCAGACCTCCTCACCCACACGCAGCAGCTCCTTCAACACCAGTCCTGACGGACTGGCCCCCTCGAAGGTCCTAGGCTATTTAGTTGTCACAGCTCAGGCTGATCCCTCATTCAGGCTGAGCAGAAAGTGGGATCCGGAAGAAACAAAATGGTTCATGAGCTGTCCCTGGTGTGTTCAAAACCAAACTATTTTCTAAATGAAAACATTACATAGAAGAATATCGAATTCATATAATCTTTATTTTCATCCTGCAAATGCACTCAACCAAGATACTGACTATCCTGGCCTAAGAGGTGGTACTATCCTCTTCCTTTATAAGTGTGAAATTGTTGCATCAGGATTTTTTTTCAGATGAACTCCCTGAAAGCATTATAAAAAATCTGGAATTACCTCACCTGTGCTGAATCAACATCACAGCTCGGAGAGAGGTGAAACCTTGGGAAAACCATGAATCAGATTCTTCCCTGCAATACTAACTGGATATTTTTCAAAGGAATTAGTAAAAGAAACCCAAGGACACAATATATCTCCAATGGGAAGAAATTTTTCTTACCAGTAACAAAAGAAATGAGAAAGCAACAAACCGCCTGTGCAAAGAAGGTTGGGGAGAATGAAGAATTTCATCTGAATGACACTAACTCTTCAGTATTAGAGACAGTGACACTGATTAAACTGGTGTGACCATTCTTATTTTGGATTAAGGGTACTTTCAGTTCATCTTAGTTTTGATTAGTTCCTAACTGATTCAAGCTAACTGATAGAACTCCAGTTTAATTTGGAATAAAAGTTGTTTAGATGGGTTTTCACTAAAACTGCTTAGAAGCAGTCTGTAGTTAGACCCATGTGACATGGAGACCTCACATCAAAATAAAGGTGTTCATGTACACTCTTGCACCAAAAATATTCAAAGGTTTGAATTTCAGCCTATCTAATAATTTTCCTTCTCATTATCACCCAGACAAACCTGTGGCTGTGTACTCAGTTACTCTCAGTGGTTCAGCACTACATACATCTGATAACGTTGCAAGTCAAGACAAGAGTCCTCCTGAAGTGATGCAGGGAAGTTTTCCAGAGGTCTGTAAATAGATTGGTCAAAAATCAGACCAGGAAACAGCAGAAATAAAGCAAGAAAAGAGAATGGAGCAAGATCAAAGTGTGTGACTGAAAGGTTACCAGTTCTGGAGATGCAGTGTTGCCCTGTTTGGAGAACACTAAGCTCTCCTGCTTTCCCTGAAAGGCAGGGTTTAAATCCTATAAAATGAAATGCTGTCCCCTTAGTTATGGTGAGAGGACATTTTTTTAAACTCTCAAGGACATTCTTCTTAAAAATGGAAATACTGGAGGCAATTTAACACAAAGAATTGTCTTAGCTATTAAGTGATATTGCTTTCTTATATTGATAATGAAATATTTATCATTAGATAAACATGGTATCTGTGGCATTCATGGCATTTCCTAGAGAACTACACAAGTGCTGTTAAATAACTGGTCCTCACAACACCTGATGAGGTAAGTAAATATAATTCTATTTCTACAGGGCTAGATGTTACCCCGTTCTCTGGATGATTCCTCCCAGAGAAACAAAGTGATTTTGTTGTCAGCTCCAATGCCCCTGGAAAGCCAACAGAACTTAGACAAATGCCTGTACTTAAAAGCATTAAGAAGATGGGAAAAAAAGTAATTTAAAACTTGGGAACTGAAGTTCTCAGCTGTCAATCTTGACCTGAATTTCCAAGACTATTCAAAACATGAACGTAAAGGCTTGTCACTAGATGTTAAACAGTATAGGAATGATTAATCTGAGCCACTGACATGGGGTTGTAGGCCAGCAGTGTTGTGTTTGTGGAGTTTCAGTTCTTTTCTGGTAAGAATAGCTCCCAGGGCCAGAGAAAAAAAGGGGGCAGGAAGCACTGTCTACTGTTATTAAAATGGTCCGCTGATCTCATGCCTTTAAGGAGGCTCAGACGAATAAATAGTCAAACATTAACCTTTTTAGCTGAGAGAGGAAAGAAAAACAACCATGCACAATGAAAAGCAGTAATGTGGTGAGCCATCCTCTGCAGCTTTGAGTGGAACCACCCAGCTGTTTGGTACCCTTCTGCTGCCAGAGGTGACTGCTCACAGCAGCACTCACCATAGGGTGCATTTACCCACATGTCAGGGATACTGAGGGCTGTTTTCTTATTTGAAGGATACACTTTGATTCATTAATTCGCTGCATAAGTGAGGTGAAGACTAAACCAAGGACTTAAGCTTTTGCAGAGAGCACACAGAAACCAAAACAGCTGCTGGTTAATCTTTTTCCAGCACTGAATTCAACTTTCACATAATTATTAAACAGCAACAACGAGAAAGATACATCCCAAATACGAAGTTTCTCTTCTGTGCTGCCCTAAATTGCACACCTTAAATAAAAACTGGGGATGTGGCTTCATGTTGGAATCTTTGCCTGCAAAACCATGATAGTGTTTTACCCTGGGTTTTGAACTCCTAAACCAAGTAAGAAAACAGCATCCAAAGAAGAAAACTTCTGGGCTACGTAAACAGCAAACACTTGCCACTTTAGCTCTGGCAGGACGTTTTAGGCAAAGGGTCAGTGAGAACAGCTTTTCAAGGGTAAAGTTTTACAACTCAGTAGCAAGCCAGCTCTTTCAGGAAAAGTGTTTCTACAGAGGAGCTTTACTATAGTTCCCTGCAATTTTTCTCCTGGACTCAGCAAGCCCTAGAGGATTTCAGTCCATAGAGAAGCTGATGCTGCATACTTGAACACAGAGAAGTCATTGCTGGAAGTCATTCTGCAGAGATTCATGGTAACATTGGAAGGAAGAAATTGCTCCTACTGAGGCGAAAATAGTTTCAGAACAGGATCAAATGAGAAGATTTTCTCAAAAAACCCTGTCAGCTTTCCTATAAAAAAGGGCTCAGAGGTGAAGAACCTGGCCAGAATGAGGCAAGAATCTTGGGACAACTAGGAGTATCATGAGTGGAGACTTCCCAGAGCGCATCCCTGAGTCTGAACGGCATTTGCTAAAGGCTGACCAAAATGTGTGCCTGTGTTTTGAAATTTGTATCTAGATCCTGTTGAACCAGCACTAAGGTGCACAGACTAAAAAGTGATGAAGAGCTAGTAGTGAATCTAAGTATCATTTATTTCTATTTAGCCAACTTACATTCTTACATAGAATCACAGAAAAGTTAGGGTTGGAAAGGACCTTAAGATCACCCAGTTCCAACCTCCTGCCATGGGCAGGGACACCTCACACTAAACCATGCCACCCAAGGCTTTGTCCAACCTGGCCTTGAACACCGCCAGGGATGGAGCACTCACAACTTCCCTGGGCATGGATGAGATGGGCAAGCTGAAAGTGATGATGACAGGAGTATTTTCTCAAAAGTCAAGTTACTGTCTCAGAAAAGAAAGGGCTTTCTAGTTTCCAGAAAGGGAGAAGAAATTACTTTAAGCAGCTTAATAGTGAGATGAGTAATTGTCATACCTTTACTGCCATTTGTGCAGAACTACTAATGGTAGATGTCAGCCATAAGATAGCACACAATTGGAGCAGATTGTAAAGATAATTATAACACAGCTCCTTGGAACGAAATCCAAGCATTTTTTTTTTTTTTTGTGGTTGCTAAGTAAGAAGAAAATGAAAATGTAAAGATGGTGCCATAGACACTGTGAAAGTATTTCAGTATGTTCCCACTATTGTTTAGATGGATCATTTTGATGTGGCAGCAAGGAACTATCAGGAGTCACTGATAATTCCAATCCTACACTTCGGTGGTACAGATGTTCTAAGTCTTACCAGTAATTAACTAACTGTTATGTCAGCTGGGAAAACAATTAAGGGAAGAGTGTGCTTTTTTTCTGTAACAGCCGATACTCCAAGTCACAGAGTTATTGAAAGGTTTTGGGATAAATATCTGTTACTCTGTAGTAACAAAGAGTAATCTTTCATCTTGATTATCTCCAAGAAAGCATGAAACACTGCTGGACTATCTCAAGCACTCTAAAGTGTTTTAAAATGCATCACTATTGATGATGGTAACCTTAGTCCTAACTTTGGGTGAGAACAATTAAGCTGAAATGGATTTAACCTGTCTCAGATAATGCAAACTGAGCAAAATAGTCTTTGGTTATGATATCCTTTTATTTGTAATAAAAAAAATAGCGGGTTCTTTCTTTTCATTTCTCAAATGATTTTTATCAAATGATCTTCTCAAATGATTTGTAAAGGACATTTTATGTTGTATGCTTGAATCCATGAAAATATTGAGGCATGCCTGGTAAGGAGTTAATCCTTGTAGCAGAAAGAATGTTCAGATGTTTTCCATGTATTAGAAGTTATTTTTGTATATTAATTGAGCATTGACCTGCTGCTATTTTAATGTTCTTTAGGAAAGGTAAAGATGGACGTCATAGAGAGGCGTATTAAGTGTCAGAGTATTACTTACATTGCTTTTATAATGTGCCAACAGCTTTGTATGACATCTTCTTAAACAGGATCAACAATCTGATTTTTTGTTGCTAAAAATACATATAGTGCATTAACTGACAGGCAAGCTATGGAAAATTAGTAGTTCCTTTTCCATACATTATGTTTTATTAAAAATAACCAATAATCCAACATTATCAAAAAGCAGAAAAATGGAAAAGCATTCACGCCAGGAAATCTGCTCTCTAAGACTCAATTTCACATTTTAATTTCAGTAGATTGAAAGATTTGCTAAATCTAGTTTAAGACGTTAAGAAAACCCACTGGGCTTTCAGAGAAGTGTAAACATCCCTGAAGCTCGATGAAAGGGCGGACAACTATTATTCCTGTAAGATTCATGGTGCAGTGAGAGACCAGCTCTGTGTGTGCATGTGCTGGGATCTTGTGGCAGAATACTGGGACTTTTCCTATCTTCAGATGCCAGTTCCCTCAATTTCTCTGAACTTGGGAAATGTGNAGAGAAGTGTAAACATCCCTGAAGCTGCAACCTTGATGAAAGGGCGGACAACTATTATTCCTGTAAGATTCATGGTGCAGTGAGAGACCAGCTCTGTGTGTGCATGTGCCGGGATCTTGTGGCAGAATACTGGGACTTTTCCTATCTTCAGATGCCAGTTCCCTCAATTTCTCTGAACTTGGGAAATGTGTTATCAATTCCTACCTCAAATGCAGCAGTGGAGAGGATGTTTTCAGTGTGTAAATGGGCTTTGCCAGACTTCAGGAGCCTAATAAACACTTCTTATGTGAGACTAACTTTCAAACCAAAGTTAATTTAAGCTGTGCCAGGAGAGGCTTTTCATTACATTTTTGCTTTTAATAAAAAGAAAGATGTATGAAAATTATTAAAAAGCACAAAATGCCATTGTAAAAAAATACTTTAAAATTTATAGTAATAAAATTGCTCCCCTAAGAACAATGGAAATGCAAAGTGGAGAGAGAAATATCTAATATATTAAGGGAAACTATATTTCCCAAGGTTTCCTTTTCCTTCCTTTTCCTGTGCACTCACTTCTAGCCAAGAAAGTTCCCTTTTATGCATCTTAACTCAAATCCAGTTTCATCAGCATGTGAACTAGTATGCCAAACTATGTGCAGAAGGAGCTCAGGCATGAACTTATGCTCCCTTCTGCCAGCTGTGCTATGAGGCCAGTAAGCTCTGGCACAGGGACAGGCAAAGAAAGGAACTTCTCAGTTTGTCCACTACCAGAGCTTATCTACAATGATGTTAAGGAAGAAAATGACCAAAGGTCATACTTCCTCTCAGCAGTTCATGGTTTTTCTATACACTGAGGTAGATCAGTCATCTACAGGATTCATTTGGCTTCCCTTCCAGAAACCATGGTGAATTAAGAGAGGGACATCTATATTATTTTAAAAATTAAGGCAGAGAAACAAATGCCAAGATATGCAGCAATTCACATCTGTCACATACCCAAGGTAATTAAAGGGATCTAAGGTGTCCAAACAGCTTGGAAAAAGGGAAATCAGTGCTTGCCTGAGTAGCATAACAGAATGAAAATCATATGTGAGAAGTGGTGAGCCACTTTCCCTTCCCCTTTTCCTTTCCGTTTCCCTTCTCCTTTCCTTTCTTCTTTCTCCTGTCTCCTTTCTCCTTCCCTTCTCTTCCCTTCCCTTCCCTTCCCTTCCCTTCCCTTCCCTTCCCTTCCCTTCCCTTTCTTGCCCTGCCCTGCCCTGCCCTGCCCTGCCCCAGGAGAAGAAAGATGAGATATGCTTTAATTTTTAAGTGTCAGAAGAAATTAGAACCCACCTTGGAAATAATTGCAGAACCATTTGCATGCCATACGGAGGTAACTTGATTAATGTATCTCATCAATTTTTTTGCTGTTTGCAGTATGGCAGCAGGTAGCCATCCAGACACATTTGTGACAGATACTGTAAAAAGAATAATACACTTCATGATTTGTGTATGAGATGCAAGCAGACAGATGCAAATAGAGGGGGTGGGAGTGGAGAAGTGAAGGGGAAAAACTAAATTGAGTTTAACAGGGAAAAAAAGAAGCAGTACCTCTTTGCATAAGCAATGCCAGACAAGCATGTTCATCCCACCCCACAGTAGGATCATTTTCTACAGCATATTCATGATTGCTTTGTCTACTCTGGTTTTAATGTTTCAAATTATGAGGATTCCATCATTTCCTTTGAGAGCCTCTTCTCTTCTACAGTTTAATACCGCTCATCCCTTGGAAGCTTTCCCTGATACGTTTTTCAGCTCCCTTTCATATTTCCATCTGATTATCCAAAACTGTTTCCTCTTCTCCCTGATTTCTTCACACACACACACACACACACACACACACCCCTTTCAACTTCCTTGGTGTTTCCACCTTTCAAATAACTGTGGGCAGCTATCTGGGCCATCCCTTTGCTGTTGCTTAGCAAGCCGAGCAAGCGCTCTTCTAATCTCTCCTCATAACTCAGTTCCCCCAGGCAGCTGATTATTTTCGTTGTTTTTCTGTGAATGCTTCCTGCTTTTGACTTTGTTTTTTCCTACATCGGCCAAATCCTGACTCCTCACTCTCACAGACAGAAGAGAAGCTGACCTGTTCTTTCATGGACATGGTCCTCTTGCTTTTACTGTGACGTCCAGAAGACACACACATTGTTTTAGGTGCTTTAGGTCAAGGTAACAGTACCTACACAAGAGCTTTTTCTTTTTTCTCAGTGTCTTTAGTGTCTTACCCCATTCCTAATCTTACGATGCTGGGAATGTTTTCTGGTATAGACCCATCTTTGGGCTAAATCTCTGCAAAATTTGACATATATTTTGCTGTGAGAGAGGTAGGAAAGAGAATTTTTATCTAGTCAAGTTCAATTCTATCTGGTTCTTCAGCAGTTTCATTCAGCTATTGACATCATAAGGTGATCTATACATAAAATAGCCTCTGGCAGGATTGCAGTAAGTATTGTTAAATAAAAAATACACTTTTTATCTTTCTTCCATGAAGATACACATGTTCAAGTAGGCCACTGCATGTAAATAATCCAATAATAATGAAAGCATTTGTGTACAAAGACAGCTGTAAGCTGTGTTGACCAGTTCCACAGTAGGAAAGGCATCACTGACTTATTTCTCCTTCTGAAAGCAAATGAAGCTGCCATGCCTCTTGAAAAACACATCTTGATAGAAAAGCATTGAACAAATCCTGATGTTGCTCATTAACTCCTGCATTCAAAATAAAGATAGTACCCTGCTTTTCTTAAAGTCAGGAACATTTCTACTCCTCATTCCAGGGGATGATTAGGATGCAGCCTCTTATCTATAAATCTGAAAGTATCCATGACTTAAAACCTGCTCAGTGAAGTCTCCTTACTTGCTTCTTTTTCACTGGAATTTCAGTGTTTCATCAAAATCATCATGCAAATTTATATGCTTGGAGATTTCATTCCTGGACTGTGGGCCCTGATACTTTGTGTAAATAAGAAATCTCTCCTCTTGCTATCAGCTCGAGAGGAGCAAATGAGCCTTCCAAGGGAGGCTCCCATGTCCCCATGCACATCCCTGTACCGGGGCTTGGCTGGTGGAGCCCCAGATCAAGGTTTCCACATCCCTTTCCGCTCTCTGTGCCCAGACCCAGGTGTTGGGTTGACCCTGCCTGCCCAGGGGACCCCCACAGTCCCCAAAACTCCCAGAAGCCTCCATCCAAGCTCCTCAGGAGCCACCACCCAGCACGCTGCCCTGGCAGAGAGTCTACCAAGTTAAGCCACTTCCATTTCTGCTGGATGAGTCCCAACCCCAATTGATTGTTCTCCCTTTAAAAGTTCCTGGTGCCTGAAACATGGGGCTTGTTATGGAAGCACCAAGAAAGTTTTAGACACAATTATGTGAGTGTTAAAATACTTCTCTTTAGGCTCCCTTATGTAACTCCACAAAGGAAAAAAACTGGAAAGCAAGGGTGAACACCACTGGTACAGATTCTGTCATGATCAGATAATGACTACAATAATTAGCTCCTATCAAGACTTTGGAAGTAAAGGTGCAACACAGAGATAGGTATTAGTGAAGGAAGCTGGATGATCACAGAGCATTCCTTTGCCTCCCTCCTGGCTGCCTCCATCATACTTGAAAAAGCTGCTCCTGCACAAGGCTGATACCTTCAGCCTATTTCATCCCATGTAACACAAACAAACAAACAAACCTCAGATTCTCAGGTAGGAACCTTGGAGCATATTTGGATTTAATTGCTTTTCATTGTTTGCATCTTGATGTAGTGAATAAGAAAGACCTGGATAATATTTTGAATGTCTGTATTTGAAATACAGAGTGCTCAACAAAAGGTAAAAACCTTGCCCCTGTGTAGCACAGCTCTGGGAGAGAGGTGTTTGCACAGCCCTAAGTGGTGTGTGTCACCATACTGCTGAAAGTAATGATCCTGGTAAAAACAGGCAAACCGGATGGCTCACATCCTGCAGTGCATTAAAGAGTAGCCCAGGAGTGGTTACTAGAAATCAACATATATGACAACAAAGTAAATAGCAGCACCATAAAATACAGGGACTTTGTGCATTCAAGCCTTGTTTGTGGTAGGCAACCTCAGCGAAGTATCCCAACCAGTTCTGCCACTGGTCTGGCTGAAGTGATGCTGGTGTTGGCCATGATTGGGGTGTGAACAGCTCTCTTGTGTCTGGGGCTGGTAACCAGTGAAAACAGGGGAAACGACCAGCCCTGCACACGTTGCAGGGATGGCTCCAGTGCTGATGCCAGTTCAGCACAGCTGGTAATATGATGTAATTTGTTTTTGTTCCACAATGTATTAAAAAATTACATTGTTTAGTACAGGTGCAGCCTAAACTCCTTTTGAAGGAACACCTACGTCCTGGCTTTTCTTCCATGGATAGAAATGGTAAACTGGCAAGCCAGGGTTGGCCTGGGGCTGACTGTGCCTTTTTCTTCTTTCTAGTGTTGAGTCCTACAGAGATCTGTTCTGCCACTGGGACTCTCACAGAATATTAAAATGAGAGATACTGTGGTAACTTGCTCCATCCTTCTTGTGAGAGATTAAAACCAAACAACCCACTGAAACCTAACCCAAACAAAAAACTGGAAGAAAACATGTACAGGGAGAAAAACCCAGAGAGGAAGATCCTCCCTGTGAATATATATTTGTTGGTCTGAAAGGGAGTTTTATTGAATGTTTTCAAAACAGTTCTTTCTCATGTTGGAAAGCTGTTATTAAGAGCACAGGCGGGTGGGTCCCTTTACCACGTTCTCCAGGTATGGGTTCAGCATCAGTTAGTACATGCTGGTGCTGAGCATGGACAGAGTGAAAAAGCTGCTCTTTTTTATTATATCAAGTTTATGTTAACCTCTTATGGAAATGGTTTAGTGATGGACATACCAGAATTGCCATGGCTTGTTTGGAATAAGACAAAGTACAGGAGAGTAGAGTACAAAGTAGAGTAGGGTAGNCAGTACATGCTGGTGCTGAGCATGGACACAGTGAAAAAAGCTGCTCTTTTTTATTATATCAAGTTTATGTTAACCTCTTATGGAAATGGTTTCTTGATGGACATACCAGAATTGCCATGGCTTGTTTGGAATAAGACAAAGTACAGGAGAGTAGAGTACAAAGTAGAGTAGGGTAGGGTAGGGTAGAGTAGAGTAGAGTAGATTAGAATAAATTTAGGCTGGAAAAGACCCTGAAGACCATTGAGTCCAACTTCACAACACATCTGAGCATTGCACAGTCCATCACTGGCTGAATGCAGACAATACAGGGAAAAATACGGGTATGCTGCTAGCTGTTCAGCAGGTGGGGAAGGAAAACAGGATGCAGGGTATTGGAGTGCCAGTCGTCTTTCTGGTGCCAAGTTACTGCCTCCCTTGAGAGCACCTCTGCTTCCGCTCTTCCTCGGTAGATCGGGGACCTGAAGTCCCACTTCCAGGGAGCGGGGCTGGGTGAATGAAGGGCAGCACGCTTGGCCAGCCTCACTCCGGAGCCACGGCTCACGTGCAAAGCGCTGGAGCGAGGTCGCTCCGTGTTGCGGAAGGGGAGCGCAGAGCACGGGCGCAGCCACCCAGAGGGCTCCAGCCGCTCGAGAGCGCGGAGCAGGCGGGGCGGTCCCGCTGCGCGGCCGCGGAGCTCCCCGCCGAGTGTGCCAGCGCTGCGGCGCCCCCTGTGGGCCGGCGGCGGTGTGTCGGGGCGGCGCGGTCACGTGGATGTGACAGCGGCGCTGCTGTGCTTGGCCAGCAGCAGCCGCGGCAGCGGTACCGCAGCGCCAGGCGCCGCCGCCAGCCCAAGCCGGGCGGGGAGCAGCGAGCCGGGGCCAGGGCGCTGCGAGCCGAGCCGGGAGTCGCCGCCGCGGTGCCAAGCGGCGGGGGGTGGGGGGCGGCCCGGGCCGGGCGCGGCTGGGAGCCGATGCGGAGCGATCGCGGGCGGGCGGCGGGAGCAGCCATGGCGGGGCCCCGCTGAAGGAGGCGGCGAAGGAGGAGGAGGAGGAGAGGGGAGGAGAGGAGAGGAGAAACCTCCGCATTCCCACCCTCCGCGCCCCGTCCCCCTGCACGGACCGCCCGCCTCCCCCCCGCTGCATGCCCGGCTGAGACCGCGGGGAGGACTCAGCCACCCGCCGCGGCCCCGCCGCCTTCCCTCTCCCCGTTCAAGCGCGGACAAAGGGGGGAGAAGCGGGGGCAGCCGAAGGAGGGGAGAGCCCGTCCCCGCCGCGCGAGCATGGCGGACCGCAGCCTGGAGAGCGTGTCCCTGCCTCTGGAGGTGCGGGCCCGCCTGGCCGAGCTGGAGCTGGAGCTCTCCGAAGGTAAAGGGGCGGCGGGGCGGGCCGGGCCCTCGCGCGGGCGGCGGTTGGCGCGGGCGCGCAGCAGCGGAGCGGCTCGGGAAGCCCCCGGCCCGCTCCGCTCCGCTCCCCTTCCCTCCCCTTACACAGCAGCCCCGGCCCTGCGGCCCTGTGCTCGACCCGGCCCCGGTGGCGCCCGCGGGGTGCCCTGAGGGATCCCCCCAACGCCCCGCCGGCGGGCTGGCGGAGGGCACCGGCGCGGATGTTTTGTTCTACCTGTGAATTCCCCCTCGGCTGTCGCCGGCGGAGGAGGCAGCGGGGTTCTGGCGGCAGCGCTGGCCGCCCCAGCCTCGCACGGTGGAGTGCGGGAGGTGGAAAAATGCGTGGGGCTGGCTCGGAGGGGCTGCTGCCCTGCCAGGAAAATGCAGCTTCACGGAAATGTGCCGTGTACCTGCGCGCAAACCCCCTCTCTTTGACCGTGTCGAGAGCCTCGCCACCAAGTCCATGCGGTGTGTGTGTCGGCTGCAACAAAACACCCCGAGAGAAGGTCGTTTTGGACAATACTAGTTGGGTCGCTGAGAGGAACGGTTTATTTCTTTTCAGTTGCGGGAGATAAATACATATAGTTAATGTACAAATGAGAGCCCGTGGTGATTTTCTTGGCGTGGTCGCTGCTGATGCTCCGCCGGTTCCCGGTTGGGAAGGCTCTCTTGCAGCCCGCATCCTGCTGCCGCCGTGGCTGGAGGACGAGCCGGAGCCCCAGCCCGCCCTCCGCTCCGCTCTTCAGCCGAGCTCCGGCTCCCCGTTTCCATGTGTGTCAGCTCCGGTTCGGGACCCAGAGGCAGGCAGCCTGTCAGGATCCCTCGCTAGGCGGGGAGGGGGGGCGTGGACTGAGCGCCCACCATCAGTCTTGGAGACGATTTTCGTGTATCAGATGTAACGTGGTCCTCCCAGAGGAAGAGTGGGGAGTATTTATATATACTGATAGTAGGGTTGGCGCTTCCCTGACGTGCAAATCTGCTTTTAGCTGCCTCCTTTTCTTAATAAGCCCCACCAAATATCAGGGTTCATTCACAGAGAGGCTACAGCACTTAACAGAAGGGGCAAATGACCCATAGTGTCCCAAATCAGTTATTGGAAGTGGTCGATATATTGAGCTGTCTTTCTGTCTTTCTGTAACGGTTTGTAAGGGCTCCAAGCCAGAAACTCAAATGCGCTCGAGCCAGTTTCATCAGCAGGGAGGAGCTGATGTTGACATTGTATTTTCCTTTTAACGCTTTGAGGGTGAAGAAGAGAATGAGCTACTGGAATTGCTTGTGGCTGGCCTTTCTGTGCCTCCCTCCCCAAGGGGGCCCTGGAAACCTGAAATAAGAGGAGTTAAATACAATACTGCCTTTCTGTGATGCACTGCCAGTCGATTGGCCCTTATCTGTGGTACTGAGGGTAGGAGGAAGGACTGTTTGTATCACGGTATACATAACGTTCTTGCTTTATGCGGAAAGCGCTTCTTGATGTGTATCAGATCATTGTCTACACACCAATGAGATACTAATTAAAGCAGCTGTTAGAAAGTGCTTGCAGAAGACCAAAATCAAACTGGCATAGACCTTCAATGGGAAATATGCTAATTCAGTATACTAAAGTTGTAATGCAGTTTTACAGTGCAGTTTCTGTTGCTGTAGCATAATCCAAGAAGGCTCTGAGGAAGTAGGATGTGGTTGGCAATTGGACATCTGTATCTGCACTGCTGTAACTTCCCTGCAGCTAGATCTGGAATGAATTTAGCCCCCTGACAGCATCTTCCCTTCTGTGCCACCCAGCAGACAGGATGGCTTGTGTTTTCTGACTGTGGCAGCCTAAATGAAGATGAGTTGGAATGGGGATGTGGGTGAAGAAAGGGTCAGAATCCCAGTTTTAGTGTCTTCCCCCAAGCCACTTTTGGTGTGTTCTTAGTCAGGTACATGATGCTCAGTGCCAGAGAAGAGAAAGTGATTCACTGCTCCTGCCTTTAGGCACCTATGCTGTAACTCCTCGCATGTTTGCAAAACTAATCCCTGCAGATCGTGGGATCAGTAATTTGTACAGTTTTGTTGTGCTGTAGAAAACTGATCATACTCTGGCCATGCCAGCTCTGAGTTAAATGGTTTTCAAGGCAACTTTGTGCATCTTCACACCCTGAATGTGCAGCACCTTATGTGTATGCTTAACTTGACTGTAATGGGCCAGTGTACTGACATTCACTGAGATCCACATGTACACGACAGCTCACAAGACCGAGGTTTTAATACATGTCAAGCTTGTGATGTGTTAAGGTGTCTGTGCTGCCTTTGTGAAGCCGGGAACTGTTGAAGGCGGGAGACAGGCAGCTGCATGCTTAAGCCTGTTTTTGGGTCTCACTGGTAACACTGGGAGTTGAGTGACTGCTGTAAGTTGTGCCCCTCTTTTAAAGTCCTTTTCTGAGTCAGACTTGTGAGGAAAATGTTTTGTTTTTTTCCAATGCTGGGTGCCTGAATTGGATTGTTGTGGTGTTTGTGAGTGTGAGCTTTTTCGTTCTGGTACTGCTGTGGGTCTTACACCTGCCACATACACCAGGCAACCAAGTTTTCAGATGCCAAAACCTGATACGGACAGTGCAGCTTTAGGAGCAGCTTCTGAAAGGAGGCTGCTGCTTTGTGGAAAAGAGGAGCATGGGCAGGATTATTGCATGATTGTTTCTTGGCTGTGAGCTAAAGCTGTCTCCTTCCTTGCTCTTGGAAGTGTCTTGTGTAATAGCGCAGGTCCTACCCATGCAGTGCATCTTAAAATTGAGCATAAAGTAGCTGGTGTCTGTGTGACCAGACCGCTAGTGACTGTGTCACTTAGCACAGCAGGCTCTGTGCAGATGTTGTAATTACAGTCCACTCTGGTAGTCAGCATACATTTAAATTCGGCCATGGTATTTCCCCCTTCCTCCTAGCCACATTCTGAGTTCCTTGATCAGCTGTGCACTAGGCATGGCGTCACTGGCGGCAGGGCTGCTGGCAGGGGAACCTCAGGAAGTGGCTGCTGGACAGGTGACACGTGCTCCCTACATGATAGGGCAAACTGCCGTGTGTTTTTCTTTTTCCTATGAGTGTTTTGGCAGGTCTGCGCTCCTGGTTGGTTGGGAGGGAGGAGCACTTCATCCGGAAGGTGTTTACTTGGCGTTCTGCTAAGAACCTCACTGTGGCAGTCCTAACCCCTTGGTTATTGTGGGCAAAACACATGCCTTCTACCTCCCCTTTGTTGTGGTCTAAATGGGCTTTTTTGTTTTAAACATAGCTATTTAAAAGGTACTGTGGATGCAAATGAGAATACTTTAGATTTTGTTAGTTTCATTCTTATAATTTAGAAGGTGAAGAGCAGTCAGAATCAGAAATGCTTACCAGTATCCTCTATGCCTGTATGCTGCTTGCTTGCCCCATGCAAGGAGTGAGGGATGAGCAGGTAGCCTAGCACAGTGATGAGTGCCAAGAATGACTTTCACGTTGCTGTGTTGTCGTGTAATTTTACATTCAGCTTAAGGCATCAATAGCACACTTCTTGACAGTGTTTTCACTTCATTTTGGGAAGAAGAAGTTGTTTCAGTGTTTCTCAGAACATACAGGCACAGTAGCAGTTTAGATTTTATGAAAATTGGAAAATTATGGAATCATCTTTATCCTAGCACATATTCCGAAGGCATTTGTTTTGCTGTGTTCGAGTAAATGTGCCCAGTAGTAGCATGTTACATATGTGTTCTTTGACACTAGTGGTTCCAACTGAGTGTACTAAAGCTTGCAGTGCTCAAAACTATAGCCCTCCTAGGCTGATGCAATCAACATGTCACTCTGCAGTAGTTGTTCTTCGGGGCTGCTTAGAGTTTTATGAGGCTTTAGTTTACTAACGACATACAAAATTGTACTGGGTGGAAATAGATGAATCATCTTGTTTTTTGGAGTAGCTCGGGGCTTGTTAACTGAACCGATTTTATTTTTAATAAAACCAGGAGTCCAGAAATGTGCAGTCTTACTAACAAAAAAAGTAATTCTACAGCTCCTCCATTCTTAAAAACACACAGTTTTAAAGAAAAAAGCTCCCCCCCCCCAATATTGTCTCATTTCCCCCTCAATTTAAGGCTGTAGGTTATATTGCCCTTCCAATTACTTCCTGAGCCAAAATTAATTGGGAAAAGATGCTTTATAGTTCTTCCAGTATTTTATCCAAGTGTCAGATAAAATAGCAGAAACACTTAAAGAACCACAGGCGCCACATGGAAAATGTGAAAACCATCCTGCTCCGAAACTGTATTCCATGCTATACTTCCAGTCCTCTTCCATTTTAAACATGAGACATAGCAGGGCTTTTTTAAAAGGAGTCTGAACTTTTCTCCTAAGAATGCTTTCAGAAGAGTGTCAGCAGATCTTTAATGAGTGATTACTTACTCCCAAAGGCACTGGATGTGCACTCAGCTAATTAATTTGGTCCTCAGCTTTCCTTGTCACAACTGGCTCGATTATATTCAGTAATATTGGTTGGGTGGATTGGGTCATTGACTGCTCACATTTTGTTTTATTAGATATAAGTTCTGTCTTTTGTTGTCCACATGTAGTTCCTGGGCTGGGGCCAGAGAACTGCAGTTAGCTCCTCTAGTTGTTATTTCTCCATACATTTGCCAGCTGACTCTTCACCCATGGGGAGGCTTCAAAGTGTGAAAATTTCAATAACTGGCACACCTCTGTGATTTGGGACACAGAATCATCCTTTTAATTCACTTCTTGAGAGATAGTGCTCTGCTTAGCAAGTGGGTATCACCTGCACAATGACAGAGTGTTAATACTTTCTGAGTTTAGGTGAGAAATGAACTAAGAAATTCAATACTCACATTTGCTTCTTGGTTTTTTTTGCGCCATGAGTATGCAGTTGGTTCATGTTTTCGCTTCTTTCTCTGTCAAAAAGAGGACTAATTACTCAAAACACATAAAACTGAAACTTTCATGTATGTTATGTACAAGATCTAAGGCTTCAAGAAAATATACCAAATACCATGGGAATTATGATAAAATCAAGAGCTCTGGCAACAGATTTTCTTTTGTTGTAAGGTGAAGCTTCTCTGATCTCAGATGGTGCTCAAGAGGAGCAGTAGCTCGATTAAGGTTAAATTCACTCATGGGTTAATAAATTTGTGTTTTAAAACACTGGAATTTGAAAGGAGTTTGTTTATTTATTTATTTATTTATTATTTACCTACTTCACTTCACTGTGCTATTTGGACCTAAAGGCTTTTAATGGGTGGTGGTGTGTTGAAAGGACTCTCCCATCCCTCAGTTGAAGCGCATTATAATGCCTTGTAAATAGGCTATGCAAAACTCCAGGATGTTCCCAGAACAGCTGTCCCGAAGGCATGCTGTAAATATACCTTTATTGCCAACTGATGTTGAGCAGCACTGATGCCCAGGGGTTACACTTAATAGATCATTCCAGATGATCTTTACTGTATTACACAACAGACATGCTTGAAAAACTCCTCCCAAGGATGTGTGAAAATTGCCAACAGGGTGTCATAGGCAAAACAGGCAGCAAGCAGTGTATTCCTAATGAGAACATGCACTGGAAGGAGCTGCCCTTTGCAGCTTCAGGGTACGTCTGCATGATTTCTGCTGCACAGTGCAGGAGCAGAAGCCAGCCATGCTTCCCCTTGCCAAACCAGCTGCGTGATGTACACCTATGGTTGTGAGTCGACAAGCTGCATTTCTCTGGAAGGGTGTTGGCCTGCCTTTGTTTCCCCATTATAAGGGGGATGCTGTCATTTTGGGTCAGATAGTCTTTATTCTAGCAAACCAAATATCCTTTGCTACTGAAGGAATTTAACTTTAGCACACCTCTTTCCATTGTGTTTGGTTTTTTTCAGGGAGAAATATTTTCGTGCTGTAGAGAAGGCAGATGTAATAAACTAATTTTTGTTGCAGGATTTGGATTGGGAGGAGCAGAAAGATCAATGTTTCTCTGAAGGGACATCAATAGACTCCTTTAGGTTTTCATAGCTCAGAATGGATGTTTGTGGTATGGTACAGAGAATCCTAAATGTACCATAGCTCTTCTATACTTAAAAATGCATTGACTGCATTTTAATTTTTTAAGAGGCTATTTGTATAGCGCGTCAAGCAGGACATATAGTTCTTTAAAAATAACTGCTTTAATTCCCCAGCAACTGTCAGACAAGATGACTCACTGCAGTATAAGAATTCACCACAGCACATCACAGATTTGACACAAACTCTTAATCCATGTAAAATTATGCATGTACATTCCCCTGCCTTCCCGGTGGGTGAGCTTCATTTTACCGAACTCCTGATGTTCCCATTCTGCCTTCTCTCCTCCCCCGCCTCCTTTTTTTCCCTTTCTTCTTGAGCACCTTCTTAGTCAGTAGCCCCAGCTGCAGGGTCTGGATGCAGCAGGCTTTTTTTGGCTTGCTAAGAGCCTTTTCTGATGGCTAACAACAACAGGCCCTGATTCTCTCCTTGACTGTGGTGATGTGGGGGGCATTTCCAAAACATGATTGCTCTCAGCAGGGCGATTGCTGGTCTTCTCTTGTATTGCTTTGGTTAGCATACACTAAAAAATGGGAACCGCTTTCATTAATTCCACTTGGTGGAATGCATCTGGGAATTGCTCGTTTTAGGCCTGTGTAAATTGATTGAGTTTCTTTCAGTAATCTTAGCTTCTAATTGCTAGCCAGTATTGTTTATCATTAGGATTAAAGATAACTTTAAAACACGTATAAAACATATTTGGGACATCATGATTTTCTGCAATAAAAAGACAATGGTAGGAATAGGAATACTCAAAGCAATTCAGCTTGAGATGGATGTTGGGAAGACCACTCTGTGGCTGGGGCTGGAGTCTCTGGCTGCAGAAGAGGAGGCTTCTGCCCTACCCTGTGAAGCCCTACCAAAACAGCCTATGCATGGCTCTCAGGGAATGGACAAAGGCATGGTATTTCTTGTAGTCCCTTTTCTGAGGATAGAGTCAGTTGCTGTTTCTTGCCAGTGTGATAGACATAGTCTTATTTGACACATAACCTGCAGTCCTTAGAGCAGCATTAAGTGCTGGGATGTGGATAACTGTCACATTATTTTACAGCAGAAGTTAACATGGGAAAGTATATGATGTCTGGTCTCAATGACTTTTTTAAGAGTATCCTGTGAAACGGTTGAATGACTACAAAAAAGAAAGAGTTTTTATGAAGTATCCTGATAACGTGGAAGGGAAGTTATTTCCTATGACTGTTGAAGGGGCGGTTTGGTTTCCAAAGACTGAACTGGACCAATAGGCCATCTTGTAGGATGCTTGAGGTGATGTTTGCTTTTCTGTGTGCGACTGGGTCTACAGAGTGGTGACAGTTGTGGGGAAGAAGGGATTCTTCATATGTTGCCAGCTTCTGTGGGAGTAAAAATGAATGTTAGGACCCGTGTTTGGTCATTTCTCTCTGGACCCAGAAACCATGCCTCCACACTAACCATGGCATCTGTAGTCTCTTCATTCGAATTTTGGATTCATATGCATGTAAGATTAAAATATAAAGAGAAATCTTGTAAGTCTGGTCTGGCAGGAGCTGTTCAGAAGCCAGAAAAATGTTTCATAACGAACTCCATAACAAATACTGAGCTGTAAGTAACCTAGCCTGCATTTTCATTGGTAGGCTGGTGGTTGAGAGTCTGACTACATTAGCAAAAGTCTAGAGACTTTTGGTTGGCTTAGGGAACCAAGTGGAGTGTGCTAGCACTTACTTTCTTGGGGTTGGATGTCTGTGTGTCCATAAACAGCCTGGCAAAATAAAAAGAACCTAGCAACAATCTCTTCACAGAAAGCAGTCCTGGACTATTCCCTCTGTGTGGGCCCACCAGATAGAGTTACACAGTATTAGCAGGATGATTACAAGGCTATTGCATCTATTATCATTCCATGTGAAAATAGACCAAATTAATCTTTGGGATTGTAGTATCTCATTATGGAATGGTTCTGATATTGTGCAGAAAGCTTCCTTCCAAAATCTGTATACCTGTAACTACAGTCTTATAAAGCTACATGTTTCAAGGTCATAGCAAATAATGAAACTTCACTTTTTGTTTTGAGGAGAAACCCTTAGTCATATTAACTCATATTTTTCATTGTAATACTTGCCAAGAGAATGAGCAAAATTAAGGATTTTGTATGCCATGCTTCTCTTATCCTTGCTGAAAAATTCCCATTAAAGTAGTAGGGTAATATTTTCGATGAATTCCTGAAGAAATTAAATGACGGCATTGTGGTGATGTGTGAACAATCCGACTCTGGTAAAGAATCCTAAAATGAAAATGGTGTTTTAGATGCTAGACTTCTTTGACAGATGCCTGAGGATGAGCAAACAACAGTTACCTAGTGAAACAGCAAAATGCAGAAACATTCCTATTCTTTCCTGAATGATGACTGTGGCAAGCCTCTCTGCCAAATTTGCTGGAAGACTCCAGTTCATGTGCCATATTTTAGTCTAAACCCCCCTCCCCCCCTCAATGCCTTGTTTGGAAGATGGTGTGGGTTTTTCTAACTGTTGTGAAATGGGGGTTAACTTTTCTTGTTTTAGGAAAAAATACCATTGGACTTTTAGTTTGAAGGGAAAATAACAGATTGGCAATACTTTTAATTGGCTTTACTTTTCATCAGCTCTGTGTAGCAGTGGAGAAAGTTGGTTTGTTGGGTTGAACAACAAGAATGGCGCCAGCAGGAATTAAATTTAAAGATTTGTTTTTGTTGTGTGTTTTTTTTAAATGATGATTAAAAAGAAGTCTTACATTTTATGTTTATGAATTTTAAGCTGCTAAAGCATTTGACACATACCAGTCACAAGGTTTTGTCTACATCTGTTCCAAACTCTGACTTCAGTCATATGAGTATCCATGCCACAGACTCCGGAGAGTTTGACAGAACAGCTCAGAAGAGATCTTAGAAGAGTGATGAAGAGTAGTGACATGGGTACTGGGGATTAAAGCAGTCCTAATAAACATCATAACCACAAGAGAGATGGGGAGTTTATTTTGACCATTTGCAAACCTTGTGTTGGGGAAGGAGGAATACTTTCTCATGGTGCAAAGTTAGTGCAGTGTTAGCAGTCGAAAACATGAGACGATCCCACTCCTAGGAATGGAAATAAGAAAACTTCAGATTGGAGAAAAGTCAGATATTAATAAGGCTAGACAAACACTTGAAACACATCAGAAAGAAGACTCAACAGCTTTATAAAACACCGTACCCACTAGTAGACTTGATAGAAGGCTCCTTTCTAAAAAACACTGATTGTAGGAAGTTTGTGTATGTCAGTATCCTCCCTTGACTAGAAATACACTGATTTAAGTGCTATAAGTACTTTCGTAATGGCATTTTATAAATGTTTTAGCCCAATATTATGATGCAGTTTTTCCTGGTAACTTCAAAGAAACACTGCAACAGTTGAAAATTTCAGGCTTGGTATGTTTTCAGTGGTTTACTGGTGATGACTTGACATTTACTTGCAGTAGTAGTTTGTTTTAAATCAATATTGAACACTGTAAGGATGTGTATACATTGTAGTTTGAGAGGATATCAAATACAGCCGCTCTGATAATACTTGCTTAAATACTGACTACTCGTATATTTGCCTGTAGCTCAGGGGAATTCTGTATAATCATGAAGTGGCAGAACAAAAACATTTTTAAAGGCTCCCTTAAAATTTATTATATGTGGCTTGATAATTGGCTTTTACAGAAGGGTATTGTCCTTTTAATAATATGGGTAAAGAGTAAGCAAGCATTCACTTCCTCTGAAGGTTAATCCTTCCTACATCTTGCTCTCTGATACTTCAGGGAGGTGAGGTCTATACTCAGCAGTGAGATGAGTCTTGGTAAGACAGCAAGTGTATTATTTTTTCTGCTTTAGTTCCATATTTCTGTTTAGCTTTCATACATTAGACATACATTGTAATGTATATTTTTAGTGAACAGATCTGTGACTATTATTTTTTTTATTACCATTTAGTGTTTTTTTGTATTTTATATTCTTATTATTTGTAATTTTGTATGTGATTAAATGCACCTTGAATATATGCTTTTCCAGCATACTAAGTTGCAGCTGACAAGAAGGCCCTTCCTTCTTTGAAAGCAAATCCACTTTTCTTTGGAAGTTTTCACCAGGATAGCTGCTCTTTGCTCTCATATCTTTGCTTTTGCCTCACTGGCCAGTCATGGTAACTTAGATTTGCTCTTTGCATCCTGGTGTTAAGTGAAGGGTATAGGAGCAGTGAAAGTGTCTCTGTGCTTTTGCTGTCATGGGAAGGTCTGTGGAAACTGTTAAGTTTATTGGGAGTTTCATAAAGCTGGTATCTTTGACCTCCAGTGGCAACCACTTCTGAAGTGCAGTGAAACAGAGAGAGAATATGTTCTGCAGCGGGAGAAGTAAGATATTTCCTTTTGTTTAGCCCAGACAGATTTTCTTCTTGAGCACAGCGATGCCTTGGCCAGTATTTAATGCTGATGGTAGACGAGGACTTCTGGCAGTTCAGCATTTTGTTTTCAGCTTCAGAGGGCAGCCCCCTATGTGTGTTTTGTCTCACAAAGGATGCTGTGCGGCCAGCCAGGGTGACCACGGTCACTTTGTGCAAAAGTGAAGAAGCTGTGTGTGGAATGCCTTCAGCCAGAAAGACACAGAGCGATGTCAAATTTCATCTTTTGCTGCTGGACCTTTCAGAGGTATTTAGTAACTTCTGGTAGCCTAGTCCCTAATAGTTCTCACTCCATGATATACTTGTAGAATAACAGGTGTAGGAAGCCTGGGCTCTTTCTTATCAGTACCAGTTTCTCCCTTCTGGGAGGAATCTAAGGTAGTTCGTGCACCAGCTCTATGTAGCAGTCAAGAAATATGCTGGGTTTTTTTCTGTCTTGAATATCATGCAAAGACCACAGCATCTCCAAAACTTAGAAAATTTCAATCTGAAGTCCTTACTGTATAATTCTATTGGTCATTCCTAGGTGGTGGTCTGGCTTTGGTGACCTGCAAAATGCTTTTCTGTGTATTTTGACAGGAAAATATCACCTGTGGTGTTAGGTCTGTTACACATTATTCAAAATGCCATACTGCATATGTATATTGCTTCAGAGATGCAGTTTGGCTGTTCATGATTGTAATTGGTTACTCCTGGCAAATAACAAATGTAGTTGCAGATTTAACTTCCTTTATGAGCGATTCTGCTTGAGGATATACTAGAAATAACTCCAGGCCTCGTCTGCAACATGTTCCTCTGTACTTCTTTTATGACTGAAGCAAGCTGCATATCTAAGACTGTATTAGACTGAAATTGGAAAGTAAGAATCCAGCTCTTCTTTAGAGTTGGCTTTTTTTAACATGAACAGCTTCGTGATCTGAAATTTACACAGGCTTCGTATTTCTGTTGTAAATCTGCTCTAGCTGAGATGCCTGAAGAAGTCGCCCCTGAATTCTTAGATACAAGGGTGTTTTGCTAGTTGGGGGCCTTCTGGAAAGTGCCAGTTTGAAAATGGCACCTGATAGATAGAATCACAGAATAGTTAGGGTTGGAAAGGACCTTAAGATCATCCAGTTCCAACCCCCGCCATAAGCATGGACACCTCACACTAAACCATGTCATCCAAGGCTTCATCCAACCTGGCCTTGAACACTGCCAGGGATGGAGCACTCACAACCTCCCTGGGCAACCCATTCCAGCATCTCACCACCCTAACAGGAAAGAATTTCTTCCTTATATCCAATCTAAACCTCTCCTGTTTAAGTTTGAACCCGTTACCCCTTGTCCTGTCACTACAGTCCCTAATAAAGAGTCCCTCCCCAGCATCCCTATAGGCCCCCTTCAGATACTGGAAGGCTGCTATGAGGTCTCCACACAGCCTTCTCTTTTCCAGGCTGAACAGCCCCAACTTTCTCAGCGTGTCTTTGTATGGGAGATGCTCCAAAATGTCTTATTTATATGATAATAAAACGTTACGTATGCTGCTTCATCAAAAATTGTTCACATGGGTATGTTAGGGTTAAGAGAGAGAAAAGTGTCTTAAGTAACCATACCCTTCTGAAATACTGTGACATCTGTTTTTCTCCAGGCTCCTTTTGAAAATACTGCAGGACTGTTGTGGTGGACTGGGTCAGTTTCTTCATTCTGTCTCCGAGTGCAGCAAGAATGATAAAGCAGCCACACATCCCAGAGCTGGGCTCCTGCTGGTGTGCAGAAGGAATTACGATAAAATTACAATTGGAATTACAGTGAAGGGGGTGACTGAAGTCCCCCCAAAATAGAAGTCTGGGGGTACTGTCAATAGAAAAACTGAAGCTTCATTTCCAGGGCTCAAATAAGGAGGGTGTATAAGTCTTGCCAAAATATATTCTTGTATGTATTTTTTTTGCTTGGAATGAAGTCCAGTTCACCTAAAAATAAATGGCAAAAACTATGTTGGCATCAGGACTTCACTACTGGATGTACTTCCACTTAAAGCTATGTCTGTGAATAGTCAGAAGCAATCTGTGATATTTAAGGATCTGTGCCAGGGTGTATGGTAGAAAAAACCCAGATACTTTTTCTCCTCTTCTTTTTGTGAGAGAACATTTTGCATTTCAGACAGAGCATTTACATATATGGATCAACAGGCCAAGATGTGCTCGCAGTGGAAAGAAAGGGACCCCATTCAGGACTGGGAAACCAGACCATATTTAGAGAAGTTGTTACCAATTTGCTGGAAGCAAGTAGTGATTGGAGAAGCTCTGTAGTATTTCTGGTGTTCTGTGAAAGGTAACACGTGGTGGGTATCACCTTTTCCTGTGTGACAGAGAAAGAGAATGCCAGTGTATGTTCCTTTTGCTTTAATTTTTTCCATCTTCTCACCTCTGTCTCTGTTCCGTCTCCCTCCCCCCCTTTTTTCATTGTTAAATTCAGACCTTTGGGGCTTCTCTGGAAAGGCATCTGGCCCTGGTATGGCAGGTCAGTGCTAGTCCGCCATCGTGCCCCACGTATTTCTGTGCCTCAGTCATTTGTCTTTCCAGGAGTCCCCTTAAACGGCAGACTTGTGTGCAGGATCACGCTATAGATAATTTGTGTGGTGCTTCCTTTTGCAGTAGCTTTTTTTCACATGTGGAAGAGTGCTCATGAGAAATGGCAGGACCAACGTGCTGAAAATGGAAATCTTTTATTCTTATGTTGGTTTAAACCAAATTTTTTTTTCTTGGAGTAATAAACTAGCTAACTACTAAAGCCCAAACTGTAGAGACCCTAGCAGAGGTATATGCGTTCTGCTAATCATGCTTGATGTTTGCTTTTTTGATTGTTGCTATTTACTTCTCCTTTACCATGTTTGCTTAGAGCTCATTAGAATATTCTCCATTCAGTGTGAGGCATTTATGGAGAAACGTGCTGCATTGTAAAATTGTTGAAATCTGATCTGGAGATAAGTCACAACATTTATTTTCCATCTAAAAATACATTTATCTTAATAATAAGCCCATCCATTGTGTTTTTGTTATTCACATGAAACTCATATTAAACAAAAATGCAGCTTATAGAGCCTAAAATTATAAGGACTACTTGCAGAGAGCTGGCAATGCTGTCTACATGATGAAAGGCATTTAAATTGTTCAGGCGTAAAGCATGGATTAGAAACTATATCTTCAAATCATCTTTACATATTTATGACTACACCTGTTTTATAAGCAGAGGAAAGTGCTGAGATTCCTCCTCCCCTGTGCCATGGGTAGCAGGGTGAAGAAAAACAAGATCGTTTGTCAGTTTAAGTCTTTTAAATCCAAAGTGGAGCCTTATCTGCCTAATAGCCTAACACCAGAGAAAGATTCTGTTTGTGTGCAGCTGCATTCATGTGACTGTAAGTGGCTGAATTACTGCTCTCAGTTCTATATAAAGATTCCTGCTCCCACCCAGCCCCTCCCAGGCACTGTCATTTAGCACAATGTGCTGCATGCAGTACAGCTATAAAACGTCCCCGAAATATTGAACTGTGTCTCCTTTCTCACTTGTACATGGAAAAGAAGAAACAAATACGAGGCTGCTTGCTTGGCTTATAAGAACTTCCTATCTCTGTCGGGTTCAGTGCCAGCTGAGGCAGAGTCATGTTACTTGCACGTGTTTTCAAGCATGGTCTGTATTCAGGGGAATTGTCGGGGGGTTGTGTGATTGCTATATCCTGCACCTCTTCTCTGTTCAGTGCAAGTGTTAGGCTCAGTTTAGACTTTGGTGTTAATTTGAGTACCCGCAAAATCCAGCTTCCTGAGGAGCCCCACTTCAAGCAACAGTATTGAGGGTGCCACATCATGTGGGATGAAGCTGGTTTTTAATAGTGCTATCCAATGTTCCTGCTGCTGTGCTATTGTTTGCATGTGGGTTGTGATTTCAGTGAAGCATGGGTTTATAGACAAAAAAAGCAAAACAAAAAGAATAAAAAAAACAAGAAGAGGAAGAAAATCTTGTGGGTGTTTTGGGTTTTTTGTGGATTTTTTGTTTTGTGGCTTTTTAAAGTTGGATCAAATCAGCAGGATGCTAGGTAGAATAGCTTCATAAATAACTGCACCTTATGGAGAACAGGGATCTGAACAGCATGGATGGAGGAAAAGATGGATGCATTGAGAAGAGACCTGTGTATAGAAACATCTCAATCCAGTTTTGCTGCTGAATAAAATATTTGATATAACTACACTGTCTGAATATAAGAAATAACTGTTTACTGTAGGCGCTACCGTAGGTTGCAAAGGGAGATTGTGGACTCTGCCCTTGGAGGTTCTCAGGAGCTATCAGGACATGGTTCTGGGCACCCTGTTCTAGGTAGCCCTGCTTGAGAAGGGAATTGGATGGGCTGTCCTCTAAAAGCTCCTTCAAGCCATTCTGTGATACACCTTTAAATGTTGACCTTTTCACTGACAAGTGATTTGGTGCTTCTCAGTACATTTCTCCTGGATTTCACACTCTACATGGTTCTCGGAATGACGTACTCAGCCTCTCCTGCAGTATGTTCATGCCTGCTGTCAGTGGCTCTCCAGCTGAGATCCTGTGTAAGAGCAAGTTTTTAAATGTCGGTTTTAATTCTGCCATGTGCACATTAGTGATAGTCAACAAAAATACACAACATGGGAGACAAAGTGCAGTGCATAAAACACATACTTGATTTTGAAACCGTTTCCCTCAAAACAGTGTTACTGGGTTTTGTATGTAAAACTTGATTATGGCAGAAAATTTACATCTTATGCAAATGATCTAGAATTGAAGCGTGGTAAGGGTGCTTGTAATGATTTTAATACTGTCATTATCATCATGGCTCAGCTATGTGACTGTCAATTAAAGAATTCATAGTTTTGTTTCTGTATGATAGAAGTATATGCCTGTTTATATCTGTGGAAAAGTAATTGCTTTGGTTCTGTCAGGAGCAGGGAAATGAACAGAATGGAATAGCTTTGAAAATCTGATTACTTATTAACACCAATTCTAGATATGAACATAGCTTGAATGTTGATGAGATCTTTTATTATTTTTATTGAAACCTGTTTTGAGAGTAGTCGTGCACTTAAATATTGCACTTTTTTTGAAGTTCCATGACAGTAATGCAATAATGAGTCTCCTGACTGAGCTAGAAAAGAGTCACCAGGCACCTTGGCATTGCAGAACCACCCACAGAGAGATCTTATGAAAGCTGTTTGGTGGCTGTGGTCCTCAGTTGAATGTTTGGCCTCATGCTATTAATTCTTTCCCAACCACCAGACTTTCTTTTCCTCTCTATAAAAAAGGAAGCTGGACTGTATTTTTTGGGGTGTGAACACTGCTTTTAAATATGGAAGAACCTCCATATCCACATTGTTTCCTGACTGTTCAATGAGCAGCTGGACATAGCTTTTGCAAGAGAAAGTTATGTAGAGTATGGTCCCAATTCAGCAAAGCATTTTAAGCATGTGCTTCAGTCGCACTGATATTGCCAGTTTAACTTAAACCAAATTGTCACACGAGGACTGAGCGCTATCTGTCTCCTGCATGGAAAAAACAAATCTTTGACATCTTCATTGTATAAAAAAGAGCGTCAGTGTTAAGGGATCAGCAGTCTTTCTTTCAGATTGCTGTGTAAAAGGTTAGGCATCTTAAACGCATTTGTTTTTTTTTAAGTGATGCTCTGCTATATATTTGCCATTGTCAAGTCATCAGATGTGGAACAGCAGAATTGGCCAGTTCTGGTTCTCATTCTGTATACTTCCTCTGTGCTTCATTGAATTGTAGATTTTAAAGAGTTTTGGGTGATGATATTCTTGATGTGTACAGTATGAAGTGGAGGTCCTCAAACTTAGCTTGCTTCTGTACCGCAGCCTCAGAAACAGAATAGTATCTCTCATGTTCTGTCTGAAGAAGTGTCTTTGGTTGCCTTCAGGGTAAAGATAGTGATTGCTTGTGACAGGATGGCAGCATTGGATTCCAAGACCTGAAATCAGGTTGCTATAAGACGGTAGAAGCTCTGTGCTGCAGGATACAGTGGTAACCCTAGTTCTCTGATAGGTAGGAAGGTGTGAAATCTTGTAATATTTGAGAATCTGCTTTAAAAATCAGACTAACCAGATAACAAGGAGAGAATCTACTTTTCTTTCCCTGAAATAGAACTTGTCAGCAGAGGAATATAATGTAAGTTTTTTGGTTAAGGGTACATTTGATACGCTCGCAGTGAATTGTCAGAAGCCACGTGTCATGGAGAGGGGCTTCCTGTCTGCACAGATGCAATCACCTTAAAAGCCCAAGGCGGGTCCTTGTGTTCAATATACCTTGTGCCTTTGAATGACAGTGAGAAAATGGGAATTACAGCAGTTGCCTTTCCTCCTGCATACAAGGATATCTAGGCATCCATTTTCTGGAAAAAGTTTTCAGTCTGTTTCTCTTTACCTTTTGCTGCAGGGCAGGAAGAGGAAGAAGCAAGGAAGAAAGAGCAAGGCTGGAGCGGTTCTTTTTTTTTTTAGTATTGCCTTAATAAAAGTGGTTCATAGGCCAGTTACTGTTGTCACCAGCCAAAGACAAAAATGCCCATCTCCTGTTTTCCAGGGCTGAGTTTGCAGCTCAGGCATATGGAAAATCTAGATTGAGCTGGGCAGTTTTCCAGAGTCTCTGTTCAAGCCGTTCTTTCATGGGGAAACAGAGGCAGTTGAGGGATGGATGAGAAGATTTTGTTTTCTTTTCTTTTCTGGATTTTCAAAATGTCAAAAAAAGAATGTGAGAGGCCAGGTGATAATTATCTCTTCGTTAACACTGGTATAAATTGTGTAGGATTTAGGGATTTGGTTGTACATCACTGTGATGAAGACATGAAATGAAAGATTCTGTACAGGATCCTGGAATCCAATTATAGCTTGTTTTGCATTTCTATTTTCATCTTCCTTTTCCTATACATGATGATGTTTGCCTTGGTGTACCTGGGATCTACTGAACTTGGTCTGAAAGATACTTTTTCCCCATTTTGTTTGCTTCATTAGGCTCTATGAAAACATAGTAACTGCAAGGATCTTGATCTGTCCCGCATTTATGGTGGTTTAGTCCTCTGTTACTGCATTTCATAAGGTTTGAATAATGAAGGAAACTTCTGATTGTTAGTGCAGTAAAAGGAGCTCTCTGAAAGCCTAGTGCAAAGTTCCTGTTTGTACCCTCTGCTGTGGGCTGAGGAGGGTAAGAAGTTATTCTCACTTTGATGGAATAACTGAAGTCTAGGCATAAAAACGTATTTGAACAGGACAGGACTATGTATTCCATTAAAGGCTAAATGTGACACATTAGAGAACCTAAGAATTTAGCTGTGAAAACATCTCTTGAGGCACTGGTTTATTTTTGGTGATATTTAAGGAAGTAGCTTTTTAAATTGTAAAAATCAGTACACAGATGTAATGTTTTTTTTTTACATGCAGTGTGTGTGTGTAGGCATATTCAAAGTCATAAAGGAATATACATGCAGAGGAGATCAAGAAGGAAAAACCTCACACACTGACTCCTCAAATCTTCCCACTTAAGGGAATGTTATGGGAGGCAGCAGCTCCCATAAGGATAGGCATGCACAAGTTACCCCCATTCTGAGTCATGTATTTTCACTCAGCTTTGTGGCTTGGATGTGAAAGCCCCTTCCCCACCACGCTCCCAATTCCTCAAATAACAGCTGAGGTCAGGAAGGACAAGGGATAGATCACTGTCACTAGGAGGCCTTCTAAATCACACCAGGGTATGGCGTTTCTCGATGCTCAGTCTCAGCTGTCTGGTACAAGAAGATAATTTTAATCCCATTTTATTTATCACTTCTTAGTAGCATTTTGGTTTTTAAACTGACTCACACCCTTTCTAATGAGTCACCAATGCTTTTGCTGTTAAATGGACTTAACAGATACCTTTATTCCAGTTAGTTTTGTGATATGTATGTTTCTACTCAATCACATGAAATGAATTACACGCTGCTGTTGCTGAATTTACAACAGTGCCTTTTGGCTTGGAACAATTAACTGTAATGACCTTTGGTACCTCAGAATACACAGTGAATAAAGTAAAACTGTTTTATGTATCTTGAGACTTATTTTAATACATTGTGCCTTTCCAGTTGCAGTATCTGGTGATCTCTGGCTTCCAACTGAACCAAATTTAAAAATGGAGCAAATTCAGACCCATAAAATTGGTTGGGAAAATAATAAGAGAGGCATACATTAAGTCTTTGGATGGAAGCAAAAGAGCTCTGAAATCCAAAGTTAGCTCAAAGACTTTATAGAATCATAGAATCATAGAATCATAGAATAGTTAGGGTTGGAAGGGACCTTAAGATCATCAAGTTCCAACCCCCCTGCCATAAGCAGGGACACCTCACACTAAACCATGTCACCTAAGGCTTCACCCAATCTGGCCTTGAACACTGCAGGGATGGAGCACTCACAACCTCCTTGGGCAACCNAGGGACCTTAAGATCATCAAGTTCCAACCCCCCTGCCATAAGCAGGGACACCTCACACTAAACCATGTCACCTAAGGCTTCACCCAATCTGGCCTTGAACACTGCAGGGATGGAGCACTCACAACCTCCTTGGGCAACCCATTCCAGCATCTCAGAAGAAACAGGTAGAATTAAACCATAGGAGAGGTGAATGCTGTTTCTGAACAAGAGCCCTTCCTCTGTCCTTGGGGTGGTGGCTGAACGTGCATGCTCAATCCTCCTCATCAAGAAGCAGTGTTTGCTTCTCAGAGCTTTAGCTTAGGTAGGATAGGCAGCAAAGCTGCAGCGGATTCACCATCTGAAGCAGTGGCTGCACCACCAGCAGCTCAGTTTGCTGATGCCCAGGACCAGTTCTCTTGAAATGACTCTACTAGAGGAACACGTGCCTTTCAAGTTATGTCTCCAATCAACGTGTAAGTCAGTGCTTCAGCATATAAATAATGGTGTATTAGCAGCTCAAGACATGAGCAGTGATAATTCCCCCTGCCTTTTCATTTTTTTTTCCTGTGGTGTTTCAGGGGCTCGTAAGTTGATAGCTGTTTTGTTTGAGTTTTTCTTCCAGGTCAGAAGAAATTCGTATGTCTGCTGATCACACACACACCCAAAAAGGTTCTCCCAGTTATTCCTGCCTTGGGTCTAATATCCTGTGGATAAACTACAGTTCTTGTTAGCTGTCTGTCCTTTCCTGTGTTGGGGGAAAAATTGTGCTTTGTTTCCAGCTTGAAGTTCTCCAATAGTGATTCATCCTCAGGTTTTAGAAAAGGCTCTTATGTTTAGGAAACTAATACTGCATATGGCTTCTTAAAAAAGTATTAGCTTTGGACATGAAGTTATGTATTATTGACAAATCTGAGGGTGATACAATTTAGTATACTGAAGTTGGACTCCATTATACTTTTAAGAAATGGAATTGCTACTGTGGGAGCACTGTGCTACCACTTAAATTTAAGAGCAAGTACTTCCATCTTTCTTTATGGTCTGTTATAAAAGGCTGTGGGGCATTTTATCGTGGACTGTCCTGTGAAAAACTGACCAGACTGGAAATTGCAGTATGACATTCACATAGAAGAGATTTATATCAGAATAGTATTGTGAAGTTGTGCAACTATGGACTGTAGTAGTTGCTTATGGAAGTGTATAGGATTCACATTGTTAAGGAAGCTGCTGTCTCGGTCTGGATTACAGATCTGGAGCTAGAAGAAGAAAGCATCCACAGGGGCACGTACAAAGAAAGGATACCTGGAAAATCCTAAATGAGTTCAACTGGTGATGTCAGCCATTCAATGTGAGGAAGACCAAGACTATATAAGGCATTTCAGACATTTTGTGACACTACATGAAATCCAGCATTTTTAGCTCCAGTAGTACTAAGTGAACACAAACCTTGCAACTATGATTAAGGCCCATGATCTTTCCAGTATTGACATGGTATTGAGTTCTTCAGTGTCAAAGACTTTCACATCTGGAATAATTTTATTTGTATTTTTTTTAATCATCTAAACAATATTGGATTATAATAATGTAATATTGTAATAGTGTATTTTATGGTGTAATACTAATAGTGTGTACTGCAAGAGAAGTCCTAAAGATAGAAATAAGTCTGAAGGTCTTTCAGTTTTAAGTGTTCTCACTTTTAAAGCTGGATAAATAGTATTCTGGATGTAGCTGTAACTTTTATTTAATGTTCTTTTAGTAGGCAGGAACTGCAGTCTTGGAAACACATGGGTTTTCCTATTCCCTCTGGCATGGACAATGAAGGAAAAACAGTATCCATTGGACAACAGGAAAAATACAATGCTGGAACATTTTAGCAAAGAAGCAACAAGCATCTGTTCTTTAGCACCAAGGCTTAGTTTACCTTCAGACTTGTTCTGTTATTCAGATGGGAATCTCTCAGGGTGTCATTGTTCCTGGCTGTCTGCACTGTGCAGCTGAGGATATAGCCTGGTATGCAACTGCTTAGTTCTGTACATTTATTAATATTGCAATTGATATAGTGGACGGTAAATTGAAGGACCTGGTGGAACACATTCGCTTCTGCCATGTTGTCTGTACTTTCATTCTTGCATTCAGAGGGAAATGGTGGCAACCGAATCCCAGCAAGAAATGAGAGCATAGGTCTGCAATTAACTTCACCAAAAAAGATGCAGCAGGATTAGAAGTGTTTAGGTTGGTTTTCCAAGAGACTCATTTTACTCTCCCACTGTGTGCTTCAGGGATTTTAAAGCCCATCTCTAGTTCACATATAATTTTGGGGGTTATCCCTCATGCTGGGTATAAAACTGAAAGATAGTTGATTTTTCAGTTAATCATAGTAGTTTCTCACAACTATGATATATATATTATATATATTATAACATTAAATATAACAATAAAATGGCTCAAAACCATTTAGTGTTTTTATAGCTTTTAGGATTTCTGTTAATAAGAAAAACTCATCTGAGTTTGAAGCATACTGAAGAGGATGATGAAGGGTAGTCCAAACCTCTGGAGGCAGCCAATTCATATAGAATCTCAGAGCACCCTGTTGTGAATTTTTAAATGAGATGGCCACATCGTTTCACTGTGAAAGATTAGTATCCCCAAATCAGGCAACACATTTACCCAACCAGCATTTGGTTTCTGTTCTAAAGCTCAGGTTTGCATGAGCTTCATAAATGCAATATATGCTTGAGTCAGTCATTCCTTAGACCGCTTTCTCCACAGTTTCTCATAATGAAGATTTGATATGTAAAATAAGAGTTCAATCAATGTGTTCTTGTCTTTTCTATGTAGATTATTTATTTTTTCTTTTTTTTTTTTTAGTGTGTGTTGTAGAAGTAGCACCTGAAACCCTAAGCCTTCATCTGTCAGTACTAGCACTGAAAATCATCCAGGGCCGGGGCCAGTTCTCTGGTCCTGTAATTAAGTGGCTCAGCCTGGCTCCCCTGTAGATGTCTAAAACTTTTTGCAGCATATGGTCATATCCAAACAGCCTACTGTGAACAGTCTGTGAGCTGTGCTATTCCCTGAATTGTGTCTGGAATTTATCTGGGACAGTGCTGGCAGTCATGGGCCAGAACTGTGTCAGTGAGAGCACTAACTACCAAACAGAAGTGTGGGTCCATGCTTGACCCTGTGCCCTGGCCCAGTTGTATTTCCTGGGTATCTCAGCCATGAATGAAAGCCTTTGTTTTTAAGATGATAACATGACAACAGCCTCAAAAACTGAAGCTCTTCCCAAGGAAAAGAAAGTCAACGGAAAAATGGGCCTGAATACTGTCCCACAGCAGCCCTGTTAGGAGGTTTTGCCATCACATGCGCCTTGCTTACCCTGGGGGTAAGTAGAGCACTTGCATTTCCTAGAAATCATCTATTTAACAGAGGAATAAGGCAGTATTAAAATAACCTTGCCTTGAGTTGTGGAGGTTTCTGGTGTTGGCATTCAGACCTTTTGTTGAAAGAGGGAACATTGCTCAAAGGATTATTGCAGTCTTTGCTGTGTTGTGTAGTGCCAGTTCAGAGTTTATGAGTCTGTAGTTAGTGCCTTGGCATGAAGGTGGCTGCTTGGCTTTCTTACGAAGAGAGGTCATTAGTGAGAAGCAGGAAGAAGAAAATGGAACTGACAGAAAAATAGTTTCCTAATTGAAAGCATTTGCTTTCAATCAGAGATGCTAATGAATACTTTCTTTGTAAGGGCTGACATCCTGTATTTTGGTCAAATATGGTTTTTTTCCTTTTTTTCTCCATGTGCTGATGCCATCACTGAATCCACTACGCAGTTTCAGAACTATTGCTTTAGATTGCATCATCGTGTCAAAGCTTTTCAGTTTTAACCCAGATGACCCATTTGAACCAAGTCTTGTCAGTTTTAAGCAATGTAAACTTTAGAACCAAAAGCAAGCTGGATCAAGCTGTGTGTGACTTCAGTGGGTACTTTTCTTGGAAACTGCAATCTTATGCTTTTATTTAGTCCAAAGGCTTGGGAATACGGGAGGAAAGAGTGATGTATGGAAGAGTATTGATTAAAAAATGCCACCTACTCTTCCTGATTTTTATTTCCCATTTGCTCCCCTAGGTACATTTCTGAAGATATATAAAATAAGTCCCTCTGCTCCATATTTTTGCATGTTATTGATGTATTTTTCAGTCTGATTAGGGTTTAGAATACCTTATTAAAACTCAAGGATAGCTTACAGTAAATATTAAGATCCAGCCAAATACTTGTGAGCAGTTTGAAATTGTCATAGAATCATTCAGGTTGGGAAAGACCTTTAACATCATCAATGCCATTTCCTGTTGTCCTGTTGCTTGCTACCTGGGAGAAGAGACTGACCCCCATCTCCCTACATCCTCCTGTCAGGTAGTTGCAGAGAGTGGTATTGTCCTCCCTGAGCCTCCTTTTCTCCAGGCTAAACAACCTCAGTTCTCTCAGCTGCTCCTCATGAGACTTGTGCTCGACACCCTTCACCAGCTTTGCTGCCCTTCTTTGGATGCACTCCAGCACTTCAGTGTGTTTTGTGTCCAGTCTTAAATTAAAAGAAATGAAGTTGGCTGCCACTTCACTTCAGAATAACAGGTCCCCAATTATAGATGGCAAAGAGAATTTGTAGTACCTGAAACTACTCAAGGGCTGGCAGTTTGATTTTTGCTGTATTTTCAGTAAGACCAAAAAGGAAAGCAGCAGTGGCAGCCTTAGAAGTCAAGGTATGTTGGGAGATCTGTGAAAGAGGGTACTGGTATTAGCATGCACCATTTCTCCTGTCCCTTGACTATGACATGATTCAAGAAAATACTCCATGCTGAGCTTACTTTAACTCATAAGAAGGTCAGTATTTAAGCATGTTGAAAAGTTGTCCTGTATATTGATGCTTTTTCTTAATCAAAACATTTGTCACATCAAACACAGCTAGGACTCTGTAGGTCAGTGTTTGTTAGGGGGCCAGGGTGTTTTGAGGAGCATGGATAAACAGCACAGAGTTGTTCAGTATTGTTGCTCATTGTTTGTGTTTAGCTTCATAAATCTCTGTTTTAGTAAACAGTATTTTGTGTCATAGCAAAGAAAAAAAAAGCAATGGAAAAACAAGCTTGGTTTCCACTTAGCCCAGATTCATGTGAGTTTGCTGTATTAATTTAGCTCTATTTGCTCATATTTGATCTCAACATAGAAGACTCTTTTTGGCTCTCTTGCATCTTCTAAATGGTGCCACTTACTGCAACAATGTGCCTAATGGAGTCTAATTCTGTGTTGTGCAGTTTTGGGGTTTTAGTATTATTAGTGTGTGGTTTTGGATATTCTGGATGTTTGTTTTAATGAATTGTTACAGTTTGTTTTGTAAAATGATAAATAAAGTTAATAATTAACCACAATCTGCCAAGAATTCATATGTTTTCTTTTTTCTGGTTGAGCGACAAACCAAGCAGCCCATATATATATCCCTGAATTTTCTTTCAATGTTCCCAGCCCTAGATGGATGAGGTTACCTGTTATGACTTTCATGGTATCGTGTCACATCTGTGGATATCCTTGTGCTATATCTGTTTGCATGAACTGGAGAAAATTAAGTGCAGGTGTACAAAAATGATGCAGCATTACAGTATATCTTTGAAGCAGTGGCACCTTTAACAACAGTGTGTACCCTGATATTTGTTTGGTGTTTCTCATTAATTCTTACCAGGTTTTGTGTGCCTGTCAACCTGAAATAAAAGTCGCAGGCCTAGCTGGGATGCTGGAAATGCATTGAGTTAATTTGTCTTAAAAGTCCATAGAAACAGCATGGTCAGATGACATACTTGCAGATCTCATTGTTAAATTGCTAATGTCTTGCAGAGGAATGTTCCTACCACATGTTAATTTTCAGTGGACAGTGTTTCTTTTTGTGTATGAAATAGTGCATTGTGTTGCCGAAAACAGTGCCATACAGTGTCAGGCCAGAAATATAGATGGAAGAAAAAATCTTGCCAATGTTCATGTTTTCTGTACGTGTTCTGGGCAACATTCTCTTCCACTGGGTTAGCTATATAAAGATCTGATATGACAAGATTTCATATTATCACCTTCCTATTTCAGTACGTCTTCAAAATCATAATGGTGTTATATATACCTTCTACCTCCTAGGTTACTATTTCCCCTTTCTATATAGATTACTGCTTAGGGCATATCCACAAAATAAATTTAGCTGTGTTGTAGCTCTGCTGACAGCCACAGGATTAAATGTCTCTGTTCTAACTGGTGATGTTTTGATGCAGAAAGTATCAAAGATGATCTTGAATTCTTTGGAAGAGCATTCTGCCTGCACCTCCAGCACCAGTGTGAGAATTTCCATTACCTGCTGCATCTGCTCACATGTGTTTTAACTGCAAGTTTTAAAGGAAAGATCCTTAAAGATATGGGATTAGCTGGCATTCATTGGAGTTTCCTTTAAATTTTGATTAGTCAAAGATGATTGACTTGTGGAAAGTGTGAACCGGCTTGTTTACCAAAGAGCCCCATGTTAGTGAAATTTTTAACAGCACACATGTCCATTTTGTCAGTTTAATCTTAAAAAACAGCCTAGAAACTTGATGTGATTTGAACATTTTGGATGTAGTGTAGACATTGCAAATGAAATACAAGAGGTCCCTGAGGGTTTTAGTCACCTGGCTGAGTCACCATGCTTGCTGCATGAGTGCACCTCTGAGCATGACTAAAGACATGAGGATGTCCTGGTATTAACTCTAGAACATTTGTTGTGTATTTTTCACTTGACTGTCCTTGTTGTAAAAACCTGCTGCAATAGAAGCACAACTTTGCCATCTATAGAAGGTAGTTGGGTACAGAGGTGTTGAAACACCTATACTTGCGTGCAGTCTTAATGTGGAGTGTTGGAAGGGTCTTCAGGGTTGAGTGGAGAGCAAAGGTTTGAGATGGAATATTTACATCAGATACTATAAACCCCCGTTCTCTTAAGTTATTGTTCCCTGCATTGTTTTCTCCCAAAGAGATATTTTCCATTTTCATTTTATTTGCTTTTACCTAGGAGACAAATGCCAGGAAATACTGAGTTGTTGTTACTGGAAAATTCTGACTCTTACTGTGTTTCTCGGAGAGTATTTCAAGCACACACTTTTTTTCCTAGTCATGCATTCTGTTGCTGACTGGTGGGTTTTTATTTTATCTTTTTTTTTCTTTGAGTATGTGTTTTAACTGGCTTCACAGATGCTTTATGTGACAACACTGCAAATCATTTAATCCCATCCTCAGAGCAGAGCCAGCCAGTTTCCTGCACAAGGTGTTGGGGACCCCTGTTTGACATTGCTCGTTAGCAGCAAAGAGCCACTATTCTTGAACTTGGGTAGTGCCTTGTGAAGTTGTCAGCGTCCTAAATAACCACTGCAGTTGCTGGTAGTATAGAGGTGCAAAACCCCCTTCATAGTGCAAAGGTAAACTAGCCTACATTGCTCAGAAATTGCTTACAGTGTGAAATGCTATATTTGTGTCACCCAGGCTAAAGATTTGAGGCTTTTTATGAGGTTGCAATCAGCTTTATATGTGTTATTGATTTTATAAGCCTTCTATGACTATGTTGGCTGAAACTGTTTTGTAAAAAATTTATTTGACCTTCAGATATTACATCTAGTTCACTTTTTTTGGTTTTGCTAAAAGAGTAGAGGTGCATGGGGGAATTTTAATTGTATTTTTAGATTATATTTTTATTTTTAATCCAGTTCTGTTGGACAGTAACAAATTCATATTGCAGAAAAATGGTAACTTCCTGCATACATTATAGCAGTGATGGGCTTTTTATGCAAACTACTTCTGAGTAGATTGAACACTGATGTCTGTTTTCAGTCTTACTGGAAAAATATTACAGTCTGATGAGTTGAGAAATAGAAACTTAAACGTGATTGTTTCCAATCCTGTAAATAGCTCATATCAACAAGAAGCTTAAGAAGATGTTGGTTTTGTCCAGTGTGAAACAAAGATAGAGGTACACTTGCCATATTCGTAGGTATACCTCTGGGTAAGTTAGGAGATGATGGGGATGCTCTTTTCTCATTCTTTGGGTGATAGCTTAGTGTGAAGCTTTCAAAGTTTGTGAAATGGAGACTGAACTATTTTTCTTTCGTTATTCTTGTTGTGAGTGTCTTGCTTTTGGTGATTGCAAGGCTCAGTCAGATAATACGGAACTATGTATATACTCTGCCTCCCTTCCAGTCAGGAGTTACAGACCACATTTTTCCCCAGCTGAACTTTCTGAGTGAGTTTTAACCTGGTCAAAGTCAAGGCAAAGATTTCATCCATGTCTGTGGAGCCAGGGTTTAATCCCAGTGGTTTGGTGAATAACAGCAGAGAGCAACTGATGCGAACCCTGTCAGGTTTACTGCTGCTTGCACAGACGTTTCTCACTAGCAGCCGGGGAGCCGTGCAGGGCACCGTATGCAACATAATGTGTCCAGCAGAAGTGTAGTTCAAATGCAAAAGCATTTTCTCATGCTAAAATGTGAGTATTACTGACTCTCAACTGAATAGTCTGGAAAAGTGAATGTTCATTTAACAAAATGTCAAAAAATTTTGACAGTTGGCTACTCAGATGAAATTGTTACTTTTCCATTAGCAATTTTTTAATCAACTAGTAAAATAGAATCACAAAAGCATATCAATGTGAGACTATCACTGAATGGATTATTATTCTAGAGATGTTTCTTGTGCTGCCTTATCACACAGACAGAATTATAATGCATTTGGTTTTGAGGATGAATACATTAACACCATTGGTATGTCTCTCTCTGCTTGCTCATTCTGTATTTTTACTCCAGTTTGGACTGTAGGAGAGAGTTACAGAAGCATTGTTACAAGCATTTTGTAGATCTCAATCTCTAAACATCAGTTACAATAAATGTCTGTTACTAAGGTTGAAGACCAAGACTTGCAAATCTGTTTTTCTGTTGTCACTTAAAGTTCCTAGATTTATAATCACCTGCCCATCCCTGGACTGGCTGCCTGGTTGCTGGTGTGGCCCTCTCTGTAAGAGAGGGCTGGAGCTCTATCAGCGGGTGGCTTGTGCCCTGGCTGATAAGCAGCTTAACGACTCCTAACAAGTGGCTATTAGTAGGCAGATTGACTGATGTGAATGAAATGATGCAGAAAGGTACAATAAAAGCACTTGAAGTACATAATACAAGTAGTTAAGCTGTGTGTGTTTGATGATGTTATTTGTCTTAAAAATTTTTGTTACGGTGATTTTGGAAAGTGCTAAATAGATCTATGTGGAAAACAAAACAGGCAAACCAGAACTCCAAAGTAGAAGTTCCAGCTGTTCCTTTTTGTTATGTTTTTTTGGCCAGATGGAGGTTTGTGATCTTACTGTTTGTTAAATAATATATAGGTCTTCTGTTTTATGTGAAGTTGGACTACTTTTTTTAATGTTGTAGGTTTTTAGCAGTAATCTTTGAAGTGGTGGTGAGTATAATGTGTGTGTGTGCTGCATAAATACATAGGGTCAATTAATTACAAGTGTAGAATCGTTTGTGGAGAGAAAGGAAGCATTAAGTAATCTTGAAGGTAAATTTGTAATTAACATGCAATAAACTTGTATCTGTTACACCATTTATTTAGGAAGTACGCTGCTTCAGGATAGTGTTGTAGGCTGATAGTATTTTCTATCTATAATTGCAAAAGTAAATGGAAATGCTGTGTTGCGTAGAGCAGT
This sequence comes from Agapornis roseicollis, assembly GCA_002631895.1. Lineage (NCBI taxonomy): Eukaryota > Metazoa > Chordata > Aves > Psittaciformes > Psittacidae > Agapornis > Agapornis roseicollis. The sequence continues at coordinate 49,728 of NDXB01017962.1, forward strand.
ATTTCACATACTGTGAAAATACAGCACAATATTGTACAATAAGTATAAACAATATCAAATGAGTCATATTAAGATAATTGGAGCAGAGACCTAATGAAAGAGCAGTCTTGTGGAAATAGGCTCTTCTTGAGACTATACCTCGAGACTAATCCATAGTCAAAATGGGAATGAGAAACTACTATTATTGCATTGTGCAAAGTTTCCCTCAGCACTGAGGTTGTCATGGGAAACTTAAGATACCTTTATAAGGTAGTTTATAGCTTGTACTGCTTTTAAAAACAGCAGGGGAGCAAAGAGTTAATGTCTTGAGCAGTTATTTATGGCCTTTTTTTATTTGTTGGTTTCACATGCAGGAAACAAAGCTTTAAACAAAGAAAAGTTGTTTAAGAAACCCTCTGCACTCTTGTTGGTAACAGGGATCTGCTATTGCCACTTAGCAAATTAACTAATTCTAACATCAGAGCATTCTTGCTCTTTTCTTATTGCTTCATTATTGTTGGTGAACTTGACAAAGACTGATTCATCATTGCAATGGTAAGGTGTGGAGAGCAGCTGTGATCAGGGTGCTGTTGTGCAAGGGTTGCACAAGTACATAACCCATGCTCCGAAATGGGCAGACAACGGTGAGGTGCTGTGGTGGGTAATAGAAACCAAAATCAGCAACTGATTTCCTTGATTGAACCTGGTGCTGGGAGTGTGTGTTGGTTGCCAGTTTCTCTACTGATGCATCACTGCAGCTCAGAGGCTCTCTTCCAGGCATCACGCTCTTGTGACACAAAACCCACCTGGCTCCTTCCATTGTCACCATTTTCACAGAATTTAGCTAGTGCTGGTAGTCAGCTAACATCCCTCCTTGGCCCACAGTCCTCTTATTGTCCTCTGTCAGCCTGCACAGGATCACCATTGGTTAGGTGCTGGGAAGGCTCTTCTTAGCAACAGACCCAGGCCACAGCTGTGAAGAGTGAAAAAAAACTGGTTAGAAATCTCTCTGGGCATCATTTGGTAAGAAATTAAATGCTGCTTTGCACTTAACTGCTGGGCTTCATCCTGGAGGGTTTTTCTTCCCAGCGTGTGCCGCTAAGGGTTCTTTGTACCCTTTTTTCCTGACTGACCTTCCACACTGAAGTTAGATGCCTGCATGCCTTTCACATCAGCTGTCTTGCTTGCATTTGATGTTAGTTGGAGATCTCCCCCAGGAGATGAGCAGTAATCTGTGTGAGGGTAGTAGATTGAAAGTGTGGGCAAACTACTTCCATGCCTGTAAGTGGGCAGTCATCAGAAGGAAGATTCTGCAGTTAAAGTGGAGGGTTTTCTCCCTTTTCAGATTAGAGGGCTAAAATATGATTTTGTTGAGTAAATTGTTCAACTCTCACAAATAATTTTGATTGATATAGCTATTTTTCATTAAGGAAAGCACTTTCTGTGCCCTTATTTCCATATTAACCAGATCAGAGAATGCCCTTTCTAGCTCTTGGATGCTGCAGAGATGCTGAAATTCTGATAGCAAACAGCCAAGCTTGCAGTCATCTGTCTGTTTAAAATGGTGATAATATCTGAAAATTATTCCAAAGGAGTAACTCTCAAACTCCAATGGAGTCTTTGCATTCTGGGGTAGACTGTAGTTGTCTTATGATGTGCTCTGACTCCATATGGTGTGCTCATTTGTTTCCACTCCTGTTTCGAATGTTTCCCCCAAATTAGTTTGATTAGAAGATATCAGGATATATTTAAGCAATATAAATACATACTAATATATTGAAGAAACTTGCTAAATGTTCAGACCAATTATACTGTCAGGACTAATGAAGGACTTAGATAAAATCCTTTCAGGTCCTACTTCCTGCTCTCCCAATACATTTAACTCTGCAAGCTGAAAGCCTGTGACTCTGAGACCTTATCTCGTTTCCAAAGTCACGTGCAGATCTGTTGATTCTTATGGTATACTTTGAAATCTTATCTTGTCCTGTTTAGAAGATCTGCTTGTTTTTTCAGAAGATCCACATTCTGCACAAGGGACAGTTTTACCCAGTATTCTGGCAAAGTAAGAAGCTTGTTTTGAAAGACATTGGAATAGTATGTGTTAATATGAAGGAACTGTATAGATACGCAGTTTCTAACACAGCGCAACCTCTTTTTCCTTACCAAAGCCTGAATTATTAGAGGAATGCTTTAGGTCACATTGTAATAACACCTTTGGTAGCTTCATCAGATAATCAGCAAGTGAAGGAATAGTGATCTTTTTGACATTATGAAGTGCCTGGCATCCAAAATCTAGCAAGCACAATCGCTTGTGCTGGCACTGCTATTATTAGTAGTATTATGACAAGAGTGAAATATTAGAGTGATCACAGTATGGAAAATGCTGTGACAGTGTCTTCTTTGCACTTTTGCAGTGATGAAATGCATTTAGTTAATGTTAAAAATATAGTACCCTCGCTGGTAAGTGACAGCATGACATTTTGGACACTGTGCTCAGGTATTCTCAGGTCTTATAACTTCATTTTGTGGGTTGCTTTCAAAATGGGCAAGCATCCTGAAAATACTTTATACTGCATGTGTGGCTTCATAATGGGATGTACTCTTACAAAGTGGCAGTGGGCCTTTTTTATATTCTGTTGATGTAGCCAGCAAACAGTGGCTTTCTGTTCAGAAACCCGTGATACTGTAATGTCAAGTGTGCAGGGAGAATTCAGTCTTTGAAAGACTGAAAGTTTTTGTGAGCCTTTAATGAATTTTTTTACCAAAGCAAGGAAACCATAGGCTGTGCCTGAAATGCATGGCCGAAAAATTATCTCTTGGAAACTTTCTCCCACCTTAGCTCACTGCTCTCCGGAGACATCAGTAGAAAAGCCCCCTGAGGCTCTGCTCAGGAACTAAATTTTCAGTTCCATTTGTTCTCCTTCAGAGTGTCCTTGGTGTTTGGAAACTTACAGGATGAGGGAAGAGAGATGCATTGCATAAAGGGCAGTAATTCACATGACATTTAGTCTGTAGCAAAGAAAATCTGCCCAAATTGGTTCCGTAGTACCCCACATCCTTACTGAGTGGTGTAGATTAAAATCTAAGACAATTTTTGGTTAACACATTCCAAATTTAAACTCAGGCAAGCTACATAAAAAGGGAAAACAAATTGAATCTAAATCTACCAAAAGGAAAAGATCAAACTTGGGAGATAATTAAGTATTTCTCTGTACTAGAGTGCATAGAGGGTGTCACACTATGCAAGTGCACTGCATTTGGTTTCCATGACGTCTTATCCTAGCAACACAATTTTCATGTTTTGTTATTTTCTGATCTGCCTTCCTTTAGCTGCAGAAGGTACAGAATGCAGCGTGTCAGTTGAGGTCTCAGGGTGATACTATTGTAGGAGGATTAGATAATTTTAGTGACAAAATATGTAGCTAGGATGGTACCTTCCACTTTGATGTTTAGACTTCTTTCAAGTGAGAGTGCAACAATGTTACATATATTAACTCTGAAGATACTGCCCTTTGTCCCACAGAATAAGTTGGATCTCAGTTGAGTATTGGTAGAATTTTCATCTGCATTTTAGTGATTCTGGGACAATATCCTGTGATATGATGTTGCCAGGCATCACTGACTTTTGGGAGACATCAGATTTACACAGCTTCTGTGAACTTTGAAAGCGGAATTAGAGTTGTATGGTGGGAGGTATGAATTTGTTTAAGTGTTTTAGTATTGTGTGCCAAAGTGCCTGAAATTAGATGGCAGTACCCTTTCTGTACTTAGTAATTCCAAGTAAGGATTGCAGAGATACTTCTTCAACAAAGGAAAGGTCAAATACTCAGTGTTCTATAGCTTGGATGACTAGTTGCTGGGGCCTGAAGCCATGCTGTGTAATTGGAGTCCTTGGTAGTTCCTTCTTTCTTCTTTCTTTCCCCTGAGACTGCTGATAGGTGATGAGTAGGTTCAGATGGGATCCTGTGTTACATGAGCTCAATCAAAAGCCTTTGGAAGCATTTCTGAATCTTTCAACTGATTTCAGTGGCAATTGAAACCAGGGCCTATGTTAATATCAGAAATTTGAATGCAAGCCCACTGCCTTGAAGGTAAAGTTTAATTTAAATGAATAATATAAGTTAACCTTATAGGACAGGGACAGGGTTCTACTCTGTTCAGCATGTTGAATCAGTATGTCATGCATTTTCTGTGTGGATAATGACTACCACACTATGATTCATGGCCCGTGCAATGCTTAGCATCGGAGTTTTGTCATTAAGCAGTGTGAACGAGATTGGAGAGGTTATAAAAGCAGCTTCCATTGGCTGCAGCCACATATTTGAAAGCACTTATTTAGAGACTGTCAGCTTCCTCTCTCTGGAAGAGGCCTTGGTGGGGTCTGGTCCCATTTCAATTGGTGTTATGTGTGTGAATAAACAAAAAGTTGTAATGGTTGCAAAGATTTGTATGCCTTCGAAATACCTCAGGGCAGGCCGAGGTATTTTTGACACCTTTTGACACCAGGATCTCTTGATTTCTTGCTTTCTTACTCTGCAGCTGTAAATTCTGGTCTAAGACATGTTGGGCCAGTGCATGTTTGGGCAGTGGTATGACTGAGGTCAGGTTTAACCTGGTGGAGTTCCCGCTCCCTCTGTTTGGGATGGAATTTGACTTTTTCTGTATAACTTCATCAGGCAAAGACAAATAAAATGAGATTTTTGCATTTCCATCCAGGTCTGATTGATCCCATTACTTGTATGTTGTGGCACAGCAGTGATCCATGGCAGCTTTGCATCTGGGATGCGGGTGTAACCATTGAAGTTGTAGCTGAGGTCCTGGTCATCCCGTTTCACAAAAGGGGCTCTGGGCCTTGTTGTTAGTGTCTGGGGTCTCTCCAAACTCTGCCCAAATTCAGCAGCATACCAAGTCAAAATTTCCACTCTGATGTTAGTATTGAGGCTTTTTCCTTCCCTCTTGTCCTTAAAAATAATGTTGTAGTGCCTTACAGGTGAAAGGTTTTATTTACAGAATAAAACCTGGAAAGTTTGTTTGGTTAATAAAGTGCTCTATAATGTATTCTGAGATCACTGCCTGGATTATGCTATGCAGCAAAGAAGTTTTGTTGACAGTTTGACTAACCTGTACTAGTAGATTTCTAGTTCCTTTATTTTCTGTAAATATATAGTAACATACCAGTTAATTTTAGCTCAAAGTATTATCAATATAGCTCAAAATTATTGAGTAAGACTGTATAATGGCTTAAGTTGGGAATTTTTCACTAGTTGACTTCTTAATAAGAATAGTTTTAATAATGACTGAATTTTTCTCATCCTTCATCAGTTTATATATGCACAGAAATAAGCAATGATTTGGATATATGCTAGTATGAGTAACATGCACGTAAGCCTATGCAGACTCCATCTATTTTCACTTCATCTCTTTAATGAAGAAAATGTATGAGTTAAAAGCTTTAAAATCTGGTATTTGAGCTGCAGCAGTTCAAGATAAGTTCTTGGGACAGAGATTTAAGCTGGGGTATCCTGTACGTGTCACTGCTGAGGGAAACTTATTTAGGCCATGGAAAATGAGGAACTGATAAGAGCTGCCAGGTGGAGGGTGATGGTCAGGGCAGGAAGCCTGGGAGGGGCCAGCCTAGGACTTCAGTTTGATGGCAGGCATGCTTTCTGCAGTGATTCCTGCTGCTCCCTTTCCCCAGGCACTTGCTGTTGTGCTATCCCTGCCTCTCTGTGCAAGGGAGTTGATCTGGCTTGAAAACTTTGCGGAGGTGTTTTGTATCTGGATGAGGTCTTGATCCAGTTGGCAGCATGGCTCTGCAGAGCATGCATCAAAGCAATGAAGGGATAGGGCGAGCCATAGGAGTGTCTGAGGTGGGAAGTCCTTGCTGAGACCTGACTGGCCACAAGCACAGAATCACAAGCTACTGGTGAAACTGGGGACGTGTTAGCAGCAAGAGGAAGATTAAGGGAAGATAAATAGAAGCTTACAGAGAGTGCTAGATAGAAGTGAAAAGGGAGGTTACCATTTGGGGGAGATAAATGGGATCATGGGCTCAGGCTAATATATGTGGCCAGTTGGTAAGTGGCTAGTAAATTACTTTACTCCATCTTTTATCACGTACTTGTGTATGTCTGGCTGGAAGGGAAGTGTGAGAAACACAAAGCCTTCTATTTATATGTGAAAGTATCCACAGGAGGTGCACAGGAGGTTTACTTTGTTTCAGGAAGCTTTGTTTTACTCTTTGAATTAAGAAATAAAAACCAGAGCACACAAGTAGTAGAGAAACTGGATGTTGGTTGCTGGGTTTGGCCTTCAATGGAGTACACATACATTGATCTAACTTCCAACATGCAAAGGTACTCTAAGGTAAGTATTGTCTGTTTCAGAGAATTGTTCCATTTTTTGTCTCTTCGAGACTACAGGCTTTTAAAGTAATTATTTTCTTATCTTTACTTCATGTAATGTTATTTACAAATGTGTTTATGAACATAATTTGCAATCTCCAGCTTTGTATTCTCTTGAATTTTTATAATACCTTATTGCTCTGTGAAAGAACACAAGCTGTAGTAGAGCACATACTATTTAATAGTTCAGTTTTCTCATCAAAGGTGATTAAAGTTGTTGAGGTAGACTAGTTAACTCCTGAAATGCATTTGGCAATTGCTTCATAAGATTGGTATCACATCGTGCAAGTGCTGATTCTCCATCCCTTGCTGTACTGTCCTTCTGTTTCTTTGGAGATGCATTTCAGTGGGTGTGAGAGATCTGAATTCATGCACATGTACTTTGTATTGCATTCCTGCCCTAATTTAGAACCTCTTGGAGACCAGCTGCAGTATATTTAAAAAGAGGAGTGGGTGGGTGGTTAGCTATGGAAGTGTCCTGCAGAGTAGGAATAGTCAGTTCCAGTTGTGAATGGAGGTGCTTGTCTTGTCTCCAAACTGTGGTGTGTATTATAGTATTGTTTTTCAAGTTCAAATGCTCTTCTGCTTTTTTTTGAAAACTGAAGCTGCGTTTCTACAAAATCATAGTAAACAGGAAACCTAAAATGGGATGAAGTAGAGAGAGATGGATGCCAGTCACAAGACTTACTGGAATTTCACAACTCTATTAAATCAAATAGCCTCTTCAGTAGAAGTAGAGATAGCTATTAAAATGGCAGATGTTAAGTACAATGTTTGGCTACTGATTCTATTAGAACTGCTATGCCAATATCTAATATGAAGAAACTATTTCTGAAGTATACTTGCCTCAAAGAAATGGAATTTATAGGATGTATTGTTTGTGCACTTTCTTCATGAAAAGGGTGGCAGAGGGTTTAATGAGGTTGTGCTGGAACTTGCTCATCCTTGAAAACAACTGTTTAGTCAAAACATGATAAGCATGTGAGGGCAGAACAACAGTCAGGTGACTGTATTTGCCAGTTTGTTTCTGAACAAACTTTTTGGTTACAGTAAATCTGAGCCTGGAGCCCATGACTTCAACTGCTGCTTTTACTCTCTGAATTCTCCAGCTGGCTGCTAGCATTTAATCAAACTGCCGTGATTTATTTAATAAGACTGTTCATTGTGATTTGTGTCCCTTTTTTTAACCTTCTCCAGTGTTATCTCTCCTGGTGTGTGACCACCCAGTTTGAGTTCTGCATTATTATGCAGAAATCCTTCTCCCAGCAAGAGGGAAATAGAGTTGGGCTTCAGTACTGAAATTAAGATCTGTTGCCGCAGGGTTGGAGGTGATTTTACTGACAGCCTTCGGGTGGTTTAAACTTTTTTATAGGTGCAGCCTCCCATAAGGACGGGCTGCTTCTGCCTCCCTGGGTATGGCGGCTTTCTGCAGGGGTTGCTGGCTGACCTGGCCTGGGGCAGTGGTCTGCTTCTGCTCTCCTTGCTTGAAACGCTGCCCTTGTCAACCTCCTGCCACCCTGCAGTCTCATGTTGCTGAAGACTGCCCTAGTGCCAAGCAGATCTTCAGGCAAAGATCAAAATTAGGGACCTGCATATTTCTGCAGCTGAGGCTGCAAACTGATAATTAAAAGTGATTTTCCTTTCTTTAAGTAATAGGCTTACTTTGCACCTGTCCTCATCCTCAGACTTGTGGCTTGGGAAAGGGTTCCTGTAAGAACAAGTGAAGGTAAAGGATTCGGACTTCTGCAAATGCAGTAGGTAGTAGGGGGTGCATTTGAGGAAGCTGATTAGCTGTAGTATGAAGTGACAACTTAGTTAAAATTACAGCATTTCAGATACACTGTCAGGTTCCATACTGTGGTTTGGCTGTAAGCTTAGTTCACTGCTTAAAAATGATGTAATGTCTGATGTTTAACATTTAAACCTGGCGCTTCAGAATTGGTGTCATTATAAGCATGGCATAACTAAAGGACTGTTTATTGTATTTGAAGTAACAAGATGGCATGAGACATAATTTGAAGCTGCCATTTCCCATAAAGATGGATTGTTTTGCTGTAGTCAACTCTGAAGGGCCATATTGTGGCTACTGTGTGAAAGGAGGTGGGGGCAGAAGATGGATCCTCTCTGGATGCACTACAAAGAGCCAGGCACATTCAGACTGTAATTATGCATTTTCGTTAAAACAAGCTGGGAGGATTTTAGTCAATTATGAACTCTGATCAGCTCCTGTGGCTAGAGTCTTACATAGTCTTCCATTTTCTCTGCTTTCCTCTTCACTCACTCATTTTAAATTCTACTGTCTTCCCTTTACTCCTTTGGTTTCTGTTTAGATAACTTTGTTTTGAATGGTAATTTAGTAATTTGATTTATTTAATCTTAAATGAGGTCTTTTGGGCTACTCTAGTGAGGTTTTCTTTTTTCCTGATGACTTATTGGTCCTTAATTAGAACCCCATTTAATTTTTAAGGGCTTTAAGGTGAATAGACAGGTGCTTTTTGGTAGGATTCTGTGATTTTTTTGCTATGACTTTAACAAAAAAAACTAAACCAATATTTGCATTAATGTAACAATTTCCATCCTAATTCCCAGGCTGCAAGCCTACTGCTTTGCTGAACTGCAGCCACCTCAGAGGACTGTAGCAGCCAAGGATGACGAGGCAGGAGCCTGGTTTTTTTCCAAAAAGCCCCAAGCTAACTTCTTTGTCCAAGGCAGGCACACAGGCTGTGGATACTTAAGGTCTCATCTGAAAGATGCAAATGAACAGACTGCCATGAGTTAGAGGTAATTAAAGCCACATATTGGGATAATCGGCCAGTTCAATCCTTGCTTTGTTGCAGTCTATTTTCTAATCTGAGGGATATGTTTTTATGGTGTTAAATTTTTTGTATGCTCACCAATGCACAAAAAAGGTAGCTGCGTGTACTCTGCTTGTGCCAGCAGAAAAGAAATGTGTTTGCAAGCACGAGTGATTGGCTATCGTTTGTAGGGTGCATGTGTGAAGCTATGTATGGGCAAATGGGGACCGTGAAAATCTGTTCTCAGATACTTTGTTCCTCATGAAATATGGAGCAGAGCTGAGCCTATGGAGTCTTTGATCACTTAGAAGTGTCAGGGAGAAAATTCTTTATACAGAAATTGTAATACCAACTTGTCTTTCTTATGCCCAAGCAAATGAATCATTTTCAGTGGCTGGTTGTAATGGATGTAATTATCTCCTTGAGAGGTGCGATATTAACAACCACCTTTACCAATGCAAGGAAAGCCATGCAAGGCTACATAAAGCAGTTCCTGCAATGTGCATATGCTTGTTTCTATGGTGGTTTTGAACTAGTGTTTCTCAATGCACCTGAGGACATTTTCATAGGTAATGTACTTGTGGCTAGAGTCTTATATAGTCTTCCAGTTTCTCTGGAGTCGTTACGATTTTCATCTCTAAAAATTTTGGCCCTTTTTTCCTCTTTGAACCTCGTGGTGACCTTCCCATCTTCCTGTACCATACAGATGTCATGGGCTGTGGGCACCTCTTGCTGGGGAAGGAGCAGCAGCTCCAATCCAGACCTTCCCCTCCAACCCAAGTCTGGGACCAGTGCGTAGCCACAGACTCTTCCCTCTGCAGCAGCAGCTGCCCAGCTGCATTTGAGGTGAAGGCAGCAAGCTGTGCTTGGCATTTTCTTACACAACTGCTGCCAGGATGAGTCCTTAGCAGTCGTCTGCTGTGCTCCTATTTTTGAAGCTCCTTCTGTTACTTCATTCACTACAGATGACGTGGTCCAAATGCTGGTCTGTGCTTCATTTGTATTTACCTTGTGAATAAGTTCCCTTTTGCTTTGTCTGAACTTATCGAATGAATGGCTGCTTTTAAGAAAGCTGGGCCTTAGATCTGAGAGGAATTAACCCAGAAGCAAGAATAGTGGCAATAACTGATGCCACTGTTAATAGCTTAGTGTGATGTGGGTACCACTTCAGTACTCCCTTTTCCAGGGCTGAAGAAATGAAGGTGAAGTGAGTTAGAACAGGATGATTTCAGTCTTCTGAATAATGAAAGATAATGTGATAGCCACACACGCAGGATTAATTTTTGCTTAGTAAGTTTAATTAATAACTTTCAGGAAGTCAGTTTCTGCCTTCAGTCAGATGCTTGAAGGACAGAAGATCAATTTTCCATCTGCATCTAGTTTCTGGCAGGTTTAGGACTGCAGGGGTCCTTTTTCACCTTGGTGCTTGCAAGGTTTGGAGTCAGCTGCTTTTAAATGTGTGAGCCATAGCAGAGCAACAGGTAGAATTGAAACTGTCAAATCTTATTTCTGATCATTAATCTCAGATAGTATTATGCTGAAGTATCTGTATAAAAGCAATTATCATAACCTTCTAATCAGTATGCCATAGCTAATGCTTTGGCCTCCTTCCCTCTGATGCTGTCATGCTATGGTGCATCCTATGTTTTCGCTTTGTAAGACTTTATCCCAGAAGAAAATGCTTGAGAGTATTTTGTCTTCTTTTTATTCTGCCCCCTTATCACATAACTGACACCCCCCCCCTGAGGTTTATCTGGGTTAGTTGGTGTTGACTAGACAATAAATCTGCCCTGGCAAAGGGGTTGAACTGCAAACTGATCTGTAGATCCTTATTTCATAGAGATCTTAACCCTCAGATACCCTGATGCAGGAAACCTTGTGTAACAGGTCTCCTTAACAAGGAAGGATCATCCATAAATTAGCTTGGGCTGCAGAAGCCTCAGGTTGCATTTCTGTTGCAGGCAGCTCTGACATGGAGCTCCTTGTGTGCGGAGTGGGAATGAGGTACCTGTCTGACCCTTGGCAGCGTTGTCAGGTGTTTGCAGTGTTGGTGTGACTTGTGCATTGATAAGAGAGGAAGATCTTGGTATATGAAGATCTTGGGTAGGAAATGGATCAGTTGTTCATTGAATGCAAGGGAATATCTTATCTTTATTGTGAAGCTTATTTGTCCTCCTAACTCTTCATGAATCTCAGCTTTCATGTCTGTACTATAAGGAAAAATCGGGCATTGCAATTACTGCTCTGTCCCTTTATTATTGTCCCACTGAGTTACTAGTTTACTCTGTAGCATTTCCTACAGAGATAACTGATAATATTTAATATTGACTTATTATCTGACAGAACGAAAGCTCTGGGAGTTGCATTTTTATGCTTAGAAGTATTATTATTGGTGAAGCCTTCTCCAGGTTTAAGCTGCACAAAAGAACAACGGACATAATGTGAATTCTTTTCATAAAAGGCTGTTTTCTACAAACAGTGTGACTGGCACTATTTTAGTTCATTTTAGGCTTGCCGTAAGAATCTTCTGCCTTATGTTTAGGAAATATATTGCAATTCCCCATTGCCTCATCTTTGTGGCTTTGGGTTTGTGTGTGGTGGTACTGTGGACTGTTGATGAAACTTAACTCCTTCAGCAGAATTTATACCTAAAGTTTAAGACCAGTGTCTTGAAGGTACCACCCTACAGCTGTATTGCCCTGTATCTCTGGTGACTGTGAAAGTATACTCAGTTTGTTTAAGCACAACTCCTTTTGTGAATAAATCAAGAAATCAATCAATAAATAACAGGTAGATGCTAGGCTGAATTCAATTTTTGTTTGTGGTGAAAAAACACAAGATGCATTTGTAATTTAAAGATGGTAAAATTGCTCTCTTCTCATACTCTTCCCATTGCTCTTTTGTCCTGTTTTACAAGTTCTTAATTTAGTTAACGGCTTTGCTGCTTGTGCAGTCAAGCTAACAAATGACTCTACTGTCTGAGTACAAAGAATCTGACACTTGAATTTGAACATAACAAACCTGGTAACCAGTGGAGTATCTCCTGCAAAGTATTGTATTGTACAGTTAAGAAATAAGCACCTCTTTACCTGGCCCACTTCTCATAGCATTGTTACCTGCATGGGCCCTTCTGTTGGAGGGAAATGCTGGTGTCTGCTTCCCTGCTAGACATCACCTAATGCGCAAATCAAGAGAGAAATGTCAGGAGGTCTGTAAGCACGACAGCATGCCATTTGTGGGTGTTTGACCCCTGCAGCTGGGTGTAGAACAGCAGCTATTGACCCTCACATGCAACTGGGTCATTTATAAAACAAAGTTGTCTTTACATGTGACCTAAAAAGAAATGCAGAAATCCTACATACTGATTACTTGGGTTTTATCTTACCCCACAGGTAATGTTCTATATTAATTAAATAATGAATAATGTTTGTTACTGGTTAAACAGAATAGTGTTTCTGAAATTCCAGCTGGTTTCTGCAGTCATGGGGATACAAAGATGCCGCGTTCCTCCTGGCTTAGCATCTTAATTCCCTGCTTGAGTTGTCTGCACCTCTTACTTCAAAGAGCTGTTTGGTCTTTCTCTTTGAAGGTGTTCTATAAAAGTAGCAGGTGGTGATGCTCTGTACCTTCTACATTCACTTTCCTCCACTCTTCAGTTGGCACTGCAGGATTGCACTGCCTTGATAGTTTTATTGTTCTGGTCTGTGGCTTGATGAATTCCCAATCTGCCCTAGTGTAAAACGCTGTGCAATGGGCTATACAGAGAAGGTGGGCATGCTGGAATAAAAAGGGCAAAGAATAGGCTTGAAGAGCAGTTAGTTTGCCTCCTTTCATTAACTTCTTCTATACATTGCATAGTGATGAATTAGGTTAGTATGCACTTCTAGTTTTCTGCCTCCAAATTATCTTACTTGAAACAGAAGTTTAGACCTTGAATGTACTTGTCTTAAAATAAGCTAACTACATAGTTTAGTATTCCATCGATATTTTGATTTCATGCAGAACAGGAGGAGAAGGCTTGAGAACATACAGTCTTTTTCCAGATACATATGGTGCTATTAGTATGTGTGTAGGATTTCAGTGCCTGCAGCTCAATGGTGTTGTCTTACAAATGCTTACTAATGTCCTTTACTAATGTTGTATTTGAAAATTCAGTCCACTCTCTTCTTATCTGAGTGAACATTAAACCAGGAGAAAAATGTGAAGTCTTAATGTAATTTGGATAGTACTCCTTAGAACTGATGTAGTCCTGTAATTCCCAGCAACGACAACTGTGCTAATGTGGGGTCAGTCTCTGGCAGTCTGAGTGTCACCGGAGAAAATGGAAATATTCCAAGCCAAATCTGTACATGTAGCTAATAATAAGGGTGGTATGGCTGTTTCACCAGTCTGCCACTCTGAAATAGTTCCCTTTTCTAAAATAGGAGACTGTAATAATAACTTGGGTCTGGAATCTTTTCTTGTTTTTCCCTCACATCACTGCGGAACTGTTGTGTGTGCTGTTACCTACCATTTTTGTTGATACAAGTGCTACCAAAGGATGGATGTTCAATGACTTTACCCAAATCATTTGGAAAATGGGATTTCCTTGTAACATAACGTGTAGTAGTTAGGAAAAATTGTAAGTCCATTATTTATGAATAGGCATAGAAGCCATTACCAGTTGCATGCAGATTCCCAGTTACAGACTTTCTAAAGGATAATACAATTCTGTAATGATTCCAAATAGAACTTTCAGGGATTATCCTGTAAAATATCCTCAGCTCAATGAGGTGTGCAAATTCTCTCACTTTGTTGCCCTAATTAGTCATTAAATGCACGATACATTTTTTTTTCTTGCCTTTTTTTTTTCCCCTATGGAAAATGTACATGGCTTCAACTTCAGAATGACAAACTGTGCTACCTCTTGGGAACTCTAAAGAGGTCAAAACAGATAGGCAGAATGAGCTCTTGGATTTCTCTTTCTGTATCTTACCAAAGCTGCCATTTCTTTCTGGAGATGGCATCCTCACTGAATGTAGAGCATAAATGGGAATTGCATATTTAATAGAAAGATTAAGTTCCTGGAAAAGTACATGGGTAGAGAGTCTTCATAAACGTGTTTTCAGTTGTTGCCTGCGCCATAGACTTCCTTCAGGAGCAGGGCTTGTTTGTGATATATTTTTCCATTTACTAGCTTGATATAATACAGCAAGTAGAAATTCTACTAATGATTACTTGGATACTGTGGTGGTGAAGATTTGATAACTAGTTCGTTGGTTAAGTATTTCCGATACTTTGTGAAGTTAGTAGCAGAATGCTCTAAGAAATGTTTATTCAGGATCATGGCGCAGGAAGAAACCCTGTGTGAAAATCTTAAATTGAAGTTTTATCTGTCAGTGGGAAGATCACAAAATCATAGAATGGTTTGGGTAGGTAGGGATACCTTCCACTAGACCAGGTTGTTCAAAGCCTGTCCAACTTGGCCTTGAACACTGCCAGGGATGGGGCATCTACAGCTTCTCCAGGCAACCTGTGCCAGTGCCTCAGCACCCTCAGAGTGACGAATTTCTATCTAATATCTAAACTAAATCTACCCTCTTTCAGTTTAAAGCCATTTGCATTTTTCCTGTCACTACATGTGCATATTTCTTGTCCATACTTCTTAGGTGCTCATATATTCACATCCACATGTTCTAAATGAAGGCAAAGTGATTGAAGTAAGATGTGGGAAACATCAACTTCACATTTCTTTGTCAGGTTGTTAAGATCTGTATCATGATGTGTGTTACTGTCATAAACCTTTCCAGTTTGCAAAAATCAAAAGCCTGAAAAAGCACAGTTCCGAATCATATAATCCAAGTGGTTGGTTTAATGGAACCAAGGTTATTTTGGTTGCTTTGCCTCTTCTGTAGATACAGTGAGATAGTTTCAGTTACTCTAAAATCAGACAGCAGTTACAAAACCTCAAGTATTTCTACTTACTGCCTTATAAAGCTGTCTGTGCCAGTCAAAAAAAGTTCTTTACAGTATCTATGCTGTCTGCTTGGTAGCACAAGAGGAATCCCAGATCACCCCCTCATATCAAAGCCACCCTGACAGAAGCACAGTTGTCCCCACTGCTGAAAGGACTGTTGTGCTTCAGGTGCATACCCATGTGCACTCGGTACATAAACTTCTTGCAGTGCCAGTGGGATACTCAAAATAGACTGATAAAGCATTGGAAGCTCCTTGAGGCTTTGTTGAGAGGACATTCACTGATGTTTCATATTACTTCTTCCACAAAAAGTGGTAAGGTGATAATGTTTCTTTCTCCTCCTCATTTCATTAGTACTAGCAGCTGTAGCTGGTAGCAAATCTGAAGGCAAGCGGGATGAGCAAATCTGGCAATGATTTTCCTATAAAGCAAAATCGATTTCTGTGGAGAATTGGTCACGTTGTATTCCTTCACCTTTTTTAGAACCTGATTGATTAATTATGCTCCACAGTTTAAGTAAGTCATGTTTTTCCTGTTTCATCTTTTCTTTCTTTTCAGAAATGAGAAGGCTGTATTCTTGTCTCCTTACACCTACACTTCAAATACATTTTGGCAGGATGTATGAAACTGAAATGTGAAGAAAGTTTTCTGAACTGTGTGGCTAGCTAGTAGCAATGCAAATTGGTTACCTAATGAGAAAAAGGCATCAATACATTTTTGTTGAAGGTTTTACTGAAAGAGTAGCATCGTCCTAAATCTCAACAGTGTCTGCCTAAATTCAGCTTACAGCATGTCTGTTCTGTGCGTTCTCTTGGATTATTGTAGTTTGGGAGATTGAGGGAAAATGTTTGAGTTTCTGTTTTTCCTCTCCTGTTTGTTTTCTCTGTGTACTTGACACCATATTAGGTTTAATTTTACAAATGTCTTGGGAAGGCAGGCCTTATTGATTTGCTCTGGTGCTTGAGCTCATAAAACATTAGACCCTTCAGGAAATCTTTCCTGTTGGTGGGGTGTCTGTAGTGCTTCTCCTTCACGGTTTGCCGGTGCTCTGCCTCTGTGGGGAGACTTCCTGTAGCTGGAGACTCCATTTGCGTTTTGCTGGTGAGATGCTGCCTTGAGTCGTGCCCTCCAATGCATGGCAGGGGACCAGGCTGCAGAGTTGGCAGCTTGCTCTGCTGGATTCTGCCGTCCAACCAGTGCTGTGCTGTTACTCTGCTTTCTCCTGAAATGCCTGGCACACAGCTGAAGGAATTAGAACAGTGATAATAAAGAAGTGTGGTATGGAAAGCAAGTATCTTCCCAAGTTTGTGGAAATCCAGTACCATTCCATCTTAGGTGCATGCTAGACAAGATACTCTGTAGACTTAATTACATTTATGTTTTAGCTTCTTCCTCAATAGTGTAAGCTCGGTGCTTTCCTTCTAGAAATGATACTGATTTATCTGTCCTCTAGCAAGTTGTTTTGCATTCTCTGCTCTAGAAGCAGGAGAGACAACTTCTAGTCTTGCACCTTTAATCTACTAGTAGAACAAATCTCCATTTGTTCCCTAAATACAAACAAATAAGTGTTTATGCATTTATCTGAAGCTGGTAGCTTCAAGATATTTCTATCTACTGGCTAAGATAAAACCTATAGTGCACTTGTGGATAAGCTGTGCTGAACAGCCTGAGATGTAAGCCCCTCCACAATACAAACTTCAAGTATTTAATATTTTATCTCATGTTTACCATGAAAAACTTACTTGCAAAAGCTTTTTTGAGATGCTTTTAGGCATTTGTAATAGCTTTTCATGTCAGCACTAACATATGCATATGAGCTAAATATAGAATGCAAATTACCTGTTCCATGCTGCAGTAATTTTTTTAGGTATTGTATTGGTAGAGCTTCATTTATCGTAGTTTCTAGGCAATCAACCAAGTGCAGCAAAACAGGAGCTAGAACTTGGAAGGAAAGTGGCTTTCAGTGCCAATTTTTGATGCATTTACATTTGCTCGTTATTTTATGTCTGTATTAAATTTGATGCAAACTTACCCTTTTTTATGGTGCATTTGCATTTCTGGTTCTTGTTGGATATTATTAAAAAGGAACAGCTGTTTTAACAGCAGAGCAGGTTTTAATGTATGACTCAAACGAAGTGTGTGAGCCTAGAGAAGCTGGTTGCTTCGAAGAAATGCAGATCCCATGTAAAATAGGAAGAAATAGAAATGCACTATTGGAAATGTGTTATTTTAAAATGAAAATGTGATTAGAGACAAAGTAAAATTGTGTTACTAATGACAGCGGTAGGTATGTTCTAACGAACACAGTCACTGCAGACGGGGGGGGGCTGGGCTGCAGGGTTTAGGCTGCCAGGATCCTTGCTGCAGGCTCGTTGCTGCTTGTGGCCATGGTTTTTGTAGCCAAGTGACAAAGTGGTGAAGCTTCCAATACTTAGTCATTCTGCTTCTTTTCCTGCATAAACCAATCTTCCTTCAAAGGCCAGCTGTAGACATTTGGCTTCATATGGTTCCGGACTTGGAGACTGGAATTTCATACGGATGTCCTTCGACTTGGCGTCCCCTGCAGTAAGTGGACAGATAGTGTTCCTGAGGTAAGGCGTAAGCAAGGTTGTCTTTTTCTGAGTTGTGAGTGGTTTTCCTTTGACCCCACAGTATCCAAGCCCTGTTGGATTAGCATACTGGGAGAAATCCCACTGGAATCAGTGTGATTGGACTAGCCGTGTTTGGGACTTTTGGGACAAAAGATAGGCATGGCAAGGTAAACAACAGTGAGCTCATAAATAAGTAAAGACAAATACGTATTTATAACAAGGGCCTGAGTTACCTACCTGGTTTGCTTGCTTTAGTTTTTCAGATAGAGATGAAAAATGTTGCAGTCAGAAATAAGCCAGTTACTTGATCATTATGATGTCAAGCAGCCACAAGTTTGATTCAGCCTATGATAGACTGAATGCATTTTACTGACCGAGCTTCTGATGAAAACATGCACTTCTTGTGTTGAACATCCTTGAAGTAACCTCTGTGCTTGAATGATGGTGTTAGTTTATGCCCATTTTTTGCTTTCTGATGTGAATAAAGTAGAATCTAAGCAGTGTTACTGGTTCCTTACTGCTATAATGATGGACTTCTTTTTGGCACAACCTCATAAAATAAACACATACCTGTTTTTTATGTTTGTAAGATGTAAATAACGAGGTTCATTTCTTGGTCTGCAGTAAAGATGTCAACATAAAGATTCATGGTGGGATTTTGTGCATTTTGTCAGTTTGCATAATTATCAAAGCCTTAACAATTAATCTTTTCATTTAGTTAAAATAACTTATGTGGAGATGTTGTTGCAATGGTTTAGGATGTGTTTGCTATATATAAGAATTAAATATAAAAGTTATGAAATGTCTTTAAAGAACAGAGGCTCAATTTGGTTTTCTTCCTATTTTCTTTTCCTCTGACAGATTATTCTTTCAGTTGCAGGCTGAAAATGTTTGTACTTAACAGCAACAAAGCAAAATGCTGTAAAATTTGTGTGCCTTTGTTTCTGACTCCTTTTTCCACTTCAGCAATTTATAATGCCAGTGGCTATTTTACTGAATAGAAGAAGTGTTTTGAAAGACATAATGACTTAGATCCACACTAAGATTCACACTTTGTTTCTGATGCTAAGTATTATGGTTTTGATTTTTTTTGTGATTAACAGATTTGGTTATGCAAAGTAACCAAAGGTTAATCCGATGATAGAATTTGGCCAGAGCCTGTTTGTTGCCTCTGGAAGAGGATTCTTTTTACATAAAATGTCTGTAGTTGTTTCTCTTTTAAGTTTTCATTTTCCTGTGTGCTTTGAATACTGTGTTTATGGAAAAACCATTGAAAAAACTCAGCTAGCCCCTGTGACTGTCCACTGTACCAGAAACGGGTGAAAGGCAGGTGGAGGTTAATAGGGAGTCCCAGTACATGGCACTTCAGTCCTATATAGCTCCAACAGAATATAAGCATCGCTTATGATTGACATTAAACCCCAGGATCTTTAAAACAGGCAAAAACCTCTTGCATGGCCACTGAACTGCTGGAAGAGTACTGTGTAAGGTAATTTGCTATAAAGATCTTGTGAAATTATTTCAGTGTATTCACTGTTCGTTGCTCTTTCTAAACCGATCCTATTACCATAATGCAAATTTGATGTGTGGACAAGGCTTAAATTAGGTTGAGGATTGAATTTTTGCCTCTTTCACCACATGGTTTAGGTGTTCAGACAATGCTTTATTAGTCAGGGTTTTATGAAAGTGAAAATTACTTGATCATTGTTTTCTGTAAGGGTGTTAATTTTTACTGCCTGACCCATCCCAGGCTTGCTGCATCACCCATTAAAATTAATTTCCTTTTTTTAGATGGATCCAGGTAGGTCACCATTTTAGACTCACAAATAGCTCTGCAGTATCTTCTTTAATAAAGCTACTGCATTGTCTTTGTAATATAGTGGTATTAATAACAAAAAAGATTTAGATCTTCATGTTTTCGGACACTTCCCAAAATTATTTGTACAAGTAAGGGGATTTAAACTGCGGTACAGTCTATCATCTAAAATGGCAAAAAATCATTCATAGTTAAGGATGTAACATTACTGGATGTATTTCATGAGCTTCTTTTAATCAGTGGCTATGCCGGTGACTTCCTATGGGTCAGCAGTGATTTTACATCATGACAGGTTTTAGCTCTTAAAATAAATAAGGTTGTTGTCAATCTGCATTACTCTTCTTGCTTTAAAAAACCTGGTGATTCATAATATCCACTCCGAGATACCTGTTAGGAATTGCTCTGACTATAAGAGAAGTTCAGCTGAGAGCCTTACAGACAAAAGCCACTGAAGCCTGCTACTTGAATCATTATTCCAAGTGCAAGTTACAGGCTTAAGCCTATTATTAGCTTGCATACAAAAAAAAAAAAAAAAAAAAAAACAATGAATTGACAACTAACTCCTCCAAATTACTCATTATCCCTTTCTTTAAAACCGGTGAGCACTTCTGTATTCAGGCCAGTTTCCATGCTTGCTCTTAGTCACTGTCATGGGGCTCTATGTTAATTTGACTGGAGCTGGCAGATGCAGGTTGTGCTGCTTAATGTGCTAGCCAGAACACATTTGGAGGTTAGTTTGCAAAGAAATAATAAATGATTTGTTTCCAGAGGAGCAGACTTTGGGTTTGAGTGTTCTCCTTTCTTCACATTCATCCAGTAGCCAGCTGCACAAGTGTCTCTCCAATTTTAGGGCTGTGCTTCTGTCTGAATATCCAGGTTTTAAACCTGAGTCTGCAAACTAAAATGCCTGTCTGATTTCTAAACCCACTGAAAACAGGAGTAGGCTTTCTCTTTGTTTTGCCTTTCTTAAATACAGCCTATTCTGTCAGTAGTTCATGTGTGGTATGGGGTGGCTGTGTTTTCAGAAAGTGCCTATCTGACAGAATTGAATAGAGACAGAAGACAAAGTGAGTTACTTTCTCTGTACAAGGAAAGTGAAGGAATACTTTCAAGTGTTTTTTTCTTTTGTTTTCCTACATAATGGTATAAAGGCTTTCTTTTACAAACCATGGGTTGAATTCAGGGCTTCTCAATAGCATGTCTGGCTCTGGCCTTTCACGTTTTTGAGCACATGTTCCAGAAGGAAAGTAGGGAGCTAGGGATGTTTCCTTCCATAAATCACTCCAAGCCTGAAATCTGGATGCTCAGAATTCAGATGTGAGAGACTCCAGGTGATGAGGCTGTGCCATTTCATAGCAGGTCACAGTGAAAAGGACCTGTCATGACCATGATTCAGTGGTACTGCTAAAGGGCTAGGTCTCTTCCCATGTAAAGCTCTCCTAGGAGAGGCACTTTTGGGGGTCATGGCTAATTCTTTCTCAGCACAGGCTGCCTGGGTGTGACTGACATGCTGGATGATGGAATGAGGTTGAAATCCTGGAGCTATGCCACTTATCTGCATGGGGAGCACAAGGTAGGGATCACTGGATGAGCTTTGTGGTCACATGGCAGAGCCTCGCTGAAAAACAAGTGTTAAAAATTCAGGGAAGCGTGCAGAGGTTCAATTGTGATAAAGACAGTCAGATGCCTGTGTTTTAGAGAAAAGAAAGGTATAAACCAGGCTCACTGTGCTGAAAGTAACTGTCTGGTGCGTGATTGAACTGGCCAGAGGTTAGAGAAGAGTGGACAGAGGTCAAGGGGTTGGTGAGCTTTTAGTAAAGGTTGAAGGATATTAAATGTCATGGTAGTGCTGCCTTTCTTGAAAGGAGAGTGTGTCCCGAGATTCACACTGGCTGTTTCTGAAAACCTTAAACAGGTTCTGAGTGTGTAAATGCATGCGAATGCCACCTGCTTTAAGAGAGAAGTTCTGTGTTCCTTACATAGGTACCGTTGCTGTTTCTTTTAAGGGAAGTGCTGGCTGTAATGGCTGAGAAAAGCCCAAATTTTTGATGGCTAACAGAGCAAATAATTGCATAATAAACAAGCCTGTAATCATTCCATATAAGAACTGGAACATTTGAACTTGAAAACACAGATTGCTGTGTGCAAAATCTCTACTTGCTTAATGATCATTGACATTAAAGGATGCAGTGTTTCTCACTGGTAATTTTTTTTGTGCCCTTCTGTGCTGCAGAAGTAATGGATAGAACAGAGTAATGCAAAGAGCAAGAATTGACCAACAAAAGTCCCTTTCCAGCATGTATTTCAACATGTATGATGGAAAACAGTGGTTTCCAGAGCCAGTCTTGGATGATTTCTAGAGATCTGCTTCAGGTTTTCTGTGGATTGGAACCAAATTAAGAAAAAATTTCATTCCAGGTATCACCACCGAAATTGCAAAGGGAGAATCACATTGAGTTTAATCAAGTGAATGAACTAGGATTTATTTCTTCCCTGGTGGAAAGGCTCTGAGCTTGTGCATTTGGCTTTGGCCATTCCTTTTTTAGCAGAAAAGGTAGAGCAAAAGGAAAATTTTAACTTGGAAGTATGGCTGATGGAGATATTCTGGTGCTCATCCCAGGCTTTGCCAAGCAGCAGCTCTGTGCTTGCTTTCTGTAGCAGGTGTCATAGTGAGAAATTGCCTTTGGAAGTAGCAAAGTGAGTTAGGTGTAGACTTGCAAAACTTAAGAATGTATTTGTTTGGAAAGCAGTAATGAGGTGAGAAAGGATAAACAGTAGTGCAGAGGCTGCAGAGATACTGCCTCTTTGTGTTGAATGATTAGAGTGCCATACTGAGAACTTACCAGTTCTGAGTACTTCTAGTGCATCATGCTGGTGGCTTTCCCATGCAGTGCCCAATGTGTTGTTCTGAGTCCCGGCCATTGTGTAGGGAAATAGTATCTGCTAAAGCAGGTTTGTAAAAAGGATCTGTTAAAATGATTCAGATAACCAAGTTACACTTTATTAAGCAAAAAGTAGCCCAGCACATCATGACATCAAGAGCTTTGTCAGCAAAGGCCAAATAAAACTGTTAAATTGAGAGGGTTTTTTTCTCCATTTACTTTAGTTACTGGCTCTAATTGAAAGAGTGAGAGCTCAAATGAAAGCATTCAGGCATCTTGTTGAGGAGGTATCATACTCTAGTTTATGTTGCAAAATGAACTGGTGATGGATTATACTGTATTCAGGGAGAACTGGGGTTAGAATATGTCCTTAGACTGAGTCAGCGGAGTCTTGGGCTGTCTTGGAGGGGGGTGTCATCAGCTCTGGCACCCCTGGCCCATCTGAATTTTAGTGAAAAGTGGATTGTGGATAAAAGGCTGGGATCTCCCAGCTTCTTCTCCTTTTTGATCTTTATCTTCAGCAGATTCAGAGAAAAAGTGAAATCAAGGCTATAATGTAGAGTGAACCTTGATAATAAGACCTGATTAATTACTTTGATTTGCATACTGTCAGTGCTGAGGTGAAACTTAAACCCTGAATTCTGCCTTTATGTGGAGGCCCTTCATTTTGTCTTTCATATCCAAAGCCACAGCATGGATCATGGGTTGACATTTTTAATAGTTTGTAAAATATATTATGATTTCTGGTATTATCCTAATTTACTTTCACTGGAGAGTCACACTTTCCAGGTTTACGTTGTTCTGTTTAATGCAAAGAAGCTCCAGCATGTCTGATTTTCACAGTTTGTGTGTGAAAATCTGTTTTTAGTGTACTGCTTACACTGGGTGCAAGTTAGAAAATGTGTTTTGGGTATTTCCAACCTAGAAGTGTGCTTTCCACCTTATTTGAATAGTGGCATATCTTATTCAGAAAACTCCAAGCTATTAAAGGATCAGGTTCAATACTGTTTACTCATATGACTTACATGTCATCAATTGTTTTGCAGCCTCAAGGCCATTTTATACATGGTTGGACAGTTGAGTGTTTAAAATGATTTTGGGAAGGGCCAAGAGCTAGGAATCATCGAATTTCTTACTATTGTGTTTGAAATACTATAAGCAGCAGTTGTGTTCTGTGCATCTAAGAAATGTGGGTAGGTCAGCTAATCCAGCCCAGGGCTCGTGGGCAGTTTCGCAGCTGATCTGTGACAAGACTGCATTAGCAATGCATAGTTCAGCCGTTGGTTAAGCCTGGTGGCAAATGTGCCATCTGTTTGCATACAGTCTTGGATCCTGCCAGACCTTCGTTCAAAGGCATGCCGTAGATCTGTCTGAGCATCCAAGTCCTGAGAACATGCTCCTAGAGGTGACAGTTGAGATCAGTGGGAGCATCACACAGGAATCACCAAGGTGTGTATGACCTCCACAAAGAAGTAGCAAAAACTGCACTGAAATTACATTGTGAATTCTGTGAAGCTACTCTAAGAAAGTATATATACCGAACATAGTGGAAATAACAGGTGAAGTCAGCAAAAGGAGGCTTCAATTATAGCAAGTAAAGTAACTGGTGGAGATTATGGATATAAACTTTTATGCCCAGGGGCTAAGATTAGTTGTAAATGAATGAGCAGTGTGGAAAAACTTCCACAGGAGCAGATTGTTGTGTAGTGGTTTCCTGAACCTTTACTACAGCATTTATAAGTCCCCGTTGTCAGGGATAGAATATTGAACCAAATAGCTGACTGGTCTGATCTGACATTCCAGATCTATTTTAGAGAAAAAAAAGAAAAAAAAAAAAGGGCTCAGCAGAAAGTGCAGTGTGAATTGTGGTAGTAGAGAATTGCTTTTAATGGAAAAGTTATTTAGGGCTCATACAGGAAGAACATGGAACGAAGCATTTTTACTGCAGAAGAGAAAATGCGTAAAGCAAAAAAAAGCATTGTCTAACTGTGTGGAAGATTGAAGTTGAGTAATTTGAGATTTTAATGAGTCAGGAATATGGAGCCCAAATACACTGATATTTCAGCTTAGAAGTATTCTGCTGCTTTCCTTTTTTGGGTGAGATGCTGTAGCATATGTGAAGTCTAAAAATACTGCTCTCAAGTCCCGTTGTCAAAATAGATTTCTTTCCCTTTAAAACTGCATGTAACAAAGCCGTATTTTCACTATCCAAAACAATGTTCATGTGTAGCTATGCACATTAAGTTATGCAATTGAATTTACATAAAAAAACCAGGAGAAATAGGTTTGCACAGCGGAATCTATATGCAGGACATTGCTCTAGGTCTGATGACCTGCTTTACCAGTTAGTAAGGGGAGCAACCCTGTGAGGTGGTGTTGCGCTCTGAGCAGTGGTTATTTGTGTAACACTGGGACAGAAACAGGGATGAAGTTGGCAAATTGAGAACTAGTGTTATTTTAGGGTGGTGGGTTCTTTTGTGTGTATTTGTTTCGCTTGCGCTTATTTCATGTGTGGAAACTTTGAAAACTTCCACAGTGTTGCTGCTGGTGGTGGATTGTGGTGTGGATGTCGAAGGTTGGTTGTCCCCCATCCTCCTAATAGGTGCAGAACTGCAACCTGTGTAAAAGCCTATGTTTTTCTGACCCGGGGCTGAGGCGTTGTGCACACTGGAATGGCCAGTGATGTGTTGTGGGTTTGCTGGAGTCAGCCAGCTAGTTGCAACCAGAGAGAGAGAGTATTTCCACCCAGTTACTCTCCAGTAGTGATTTTTTTACAGAAATATCACAGACATCACTTTGTCCTTACCTGTATATATGTAAAAAGGGGGAGTGGTTTACAACTGAAGAGACTAGATTTAGATCAGATAATTAGGAAGAGGCTCTTTACTATGAGGGTGGTGAGGCACTGGCACAGGTTGCCCAGAGAAGCTGTGGCTGCCTCATCTCTGGCAGTGTTCAAGACCAGGTTGGATGGGGC
Organism: Agapornis roseicollis; assembly: GCA_002631895.1. NCBI lineage: Eukaryota > Metazoa > Chordata > Aves > Psittaciformes > Psittacidae > Agapornis > Agapornis roseicollis. Next base: position 75,128 of record NDXB01017962.1, read on the forward strand.
TTGGAGCAACCTGCTCTAGTGGAAAGTGTCCCTGCCCATGGCAGGGGGTTTGGAACTAGATAATCCTTAATGTCCTTTCCAACCCAAACCGTTCTATGAATCTGTGATTTGTAAGGGAAAAAAACCCCTCTTTGCTCATGGAGAGTTTTTAGGTGAGAGACTGTAGTCCCCCTTTTTTGTTTCAGGTCCAGTTCTTCCTTTTTAAATTGAGTAATGCGTGTTGTCGCTCCTAATTCTGTACAACAATACATGTCCCGTTTCAATCCTGTTCAGAGCAATAAGATATCCAATTTACCACTAAACAGCTTGACAGGTTGTTTAGTTCTCCATAAACTCCAAGTGAGCCTTGGATGTTCCAACATGGTATTCGCGTGTCAGCTGCAATTTTACAGATAGTCTTTACTGCTGTAAGTATATAAGGACATTAGATGGCAAAGAGAAAGTGTTTGTTGGTATTGTTTTCTGCAAAGAAAAGCAATTCAGTGTTTACAAAACTCGCATGTCAACCAGAGAGTAGTATTAATGTTATATTTTTTGCTAAGAGAAACTTGAAGTTGTTTCAGTTCCAGAATGAAAGAATTACATAATAAAATCCTGACACTAAATTAGGAAAGGATTATACTGAAGAGAAAGCTCCATTCATTACTCAGAAATCCTATCATAGACCGAGAGGATCTTTACCACTGAGTGAATGGACTAGAGATTTTGCGCATGATGTATTGAACCGTTGTATGACAGATGCTCATTGTTTAATGACTTTTATACTTCAGCAAAATTTGTACAGCTTACTTTGCTAACAAAGACTAACTATTAGAGTTAATATGCCATCAGCAGTGCATATTGTATGCTAACTGGATTCAAGAGCTTCTTTAACATTCTTAACAAAACCGAGGCCTTTGATTGAAATAGGTTTATTTACTTTTCCCGACCTTCAAAATAATAAGCAAAAAACCCCCCAAAATCTCAAAATGTATCAGAAATAGGCAAATTCATCCTTTAAGAAGAAACTGGGTTATTTACCACTTGCACAGATACTGTCTAGCACTGTGCCTGACAATTTTAATTGGTCTTTCAAACAATATATACAAATTAATTGACATTTCTATCTGGCATTCATCTAAGATGTAAATATGGGCTATGATTGCAATTCAGATTAGTCTGAAATTGAATATCTGGTTATAATCAGAATTGCTAAAGATGTCTGGCTAATTTAATTGACATAATTGTTATAACGTCTCTAATTTTATGTTGAAGTCTGAGGTAATGACTGCTGAGTCACCTCTGCTTTAAAGGCTTGTAAAATAAAAATGAGGGATACATAGGACTGCATTGAAAACCTGTAGAAGAAAAGAGTTTGTGTCAGTTTTTCCTCTCTCTTTGGGTACATTGCTGGAGGGGAATGAATGAATCTGGAGGTGTACAGCAGTATAGCAGCCCTGTCATTCCCTAGTAAAGATCAGCATGAAAAAGTAAATGGCTCATTTATTGGACTGAATCATTGTTACTTATTTACAGGACCAAAATAGTTTCCTTCATATAAAAAGCCTTCAGCAATTCTCTTCGGATAGGAGGATTTATTTATGAAGTCTCTCTGGGATAATGTAGGATGAATCACTGTTCCTGCCACTTGCCAAAAAGTGATTCGAGCAGATTAGTAGAACTTAAGCTGTTGAAGTATTGGGTAACTTGTAAAAATAAGACAGCGACCTAACTCTGCTTAAAGTGTCAAGGGACAGTTAAAAACCTACCTGATATAAGAGCATGCAGGTGGTGGGGTATGCTGGTTGGCTGCTGATGTCCCAGTGCTGCCATGGCCAGTTCCAGCTGCTTGGTCGGGGAGTGACTTTCCAGTGTGGATACGAGGGCGCTGACATTCCCCGCCTTGTGACTGATGCAAAAGCTTAAAATCTTTCTTAAGTTAGCCGGAGTAGAGCCAAACATCAGTTTATGAGCTAAAATTATCTTGATTACTTGACCGTGCAGATCAGTCTCCTGACTTTGACTTCACCCTGTGTCACCAGCTGAAGACAAATGCATGATTGTGTGTGGAAGATGAGATATCAAAGTGATTGCTTAATTCAGTATGTGCTGACAGACAAATGCTGTTCATAATTTGGGGGAGGAGGGGATTGGGGGAAGCTGGGGAAGCAATACGAAGAAGGAAGCTATTGGAAGTCATCAGCTCTGGGGGATGTGAGCACCATAAGTTGTGCCTGATGGGTGGCTGAGGTGCATGTACCAACATGGCACTCAGGAGGTGGGCATCTATCTAAAGTCTGGGAGATCATTGCCTTCAGTTCTGTCAACGTATCATACATTTCCCCTTGAAAAGTGAAGATTCAATACAGAGGTAATGATTGCCAGGATTTGCTTTGTCTGTGCTCTGTACGGAAGGAGGATATGTGTGTTGTGATCTGTGTAGGTTCCATTTTCAGAAGGTTTCTCATTCATAGAATAACAGAATAGTATAGAATAGAGTAGAATTTCTAATAGACTGCCTGAGTTTAGGCTTTATATGCTTGTTCTCAAAATTCACATGGTCCTTGTCAACATAATGGTTGTCTAACCAACTCTCCATCCTGCTCTTGGATTTTCAGTAAGCTTTTCAAGTGTCTGAGAAGATCAGGCTCTTCCTAGAACAGAAATTACCTTTCCTTTCTCTAGCCAGGCTTTTATTTCTTCTTAATTTGGCAAATTCAGCAGATGGTGTCAAATGTGAGACTATGCATCCACTTCCTTGTCAAAGTTGAACATTTTTGCAAACAGGAGGATATATCCAGGCTATCCTGCAACAGTGGTTTGGATCACCTGCAGTTGTGCCAGAGGAGACGATCGCAGCACTTGCAGGCATCCTACCTTCATGGTTTTGTAGGTACCATAGAACAGCATGATGCCATGTGTTATTTGAGTATTGTTTTAAAATGGGAAGAGGAGGTTAATATTCCCCAGGGGACAGCAGGCTGGTCTGCTGATGGCTCCATCTGCTCTTGTCCCTCCCTGGGGTGACTGAGAGATGAACTTTCCAAAGAACATTGTAGAGTTTGGGAGCAGTGTTTGCACAGAGGTATCCGTCATTGCTCTGACATCAAATACCTAATAATAACTTCCTAGCAAGTCATTTGCTCTCTTCTGCTTCACCCACTCATAGTCACTGTATGCCAGTTGCTTTAGGCTGCAAGTAGTAGGCTATTTATTAAAAACAGTAGCTAGTGAAAAATGGTTTTCTTAATTTAAGTTTCTCTTGCCAAGAATGTAAAATCAGTGAGACCAATTTTAGGTGCCTTGAATGCTGTCCAAGTTGGATTACTCTGCAACTTGTGTTACCTCAGCTGCTTCCATACCTTCCATTCACATTCCAGTTGCTGATGGCTGAAGCACTATTTGGAAATTCATGGTTATTAAAAATATTGCCTTAAAATTCTTTGTAAGGGAACAAAAGCATTTGGCTCGTGTCCTTGCTGCATCCCATCCAAATCTAGCACTGCATTGCGTGATACAGGGTCCTTGTTTACTCTGAAGGAGAGGATCAAGGTTATCTGAGAATAAATCTGCTTCTGTATCCCTCTCCCCTAAGTGTTACCCATGGGGTCATGCCTGGAAATGCCAAGGGGATCATGGAACTTTTGAAGGTCTGCCTGTAGGTAAAGGTGTTTGTATTTTTCTGACCTTCTTGGCTTACTGTACCAGTAGCTGTGCTTATGCCAGTTTTCTAGGTGAGCTCTCCTGTTCCCAAGTTCTTGCAGGAATATAATGTCTCACTTCTTCTTTGTCACTGAATGACAGGCTCTTTGCATGTGAGAGCTGTTCTGATGGCAGGGCAGCAGCAAAGCCAACCACCCATTGCTTTCCATACAGGCAGAGGCTCATCCTGCTTGCTGGGGAGGATGAAGAACTGGGAATGCCCTGGAGAGTTGCCTTGCATGGGATGCAGAAATTTGGGTTTGTAGCAAAAAATAACCGTTCTAATTTAGTCAGCTCAATTTATAGGTCAATATCCTGTGAAGAAAAAAGAAAAATAATTTTATAGATTGGAAGTTTCCCAGTGGAAGATTATTTCTAAATAAAAGAGCTTATGCTAGCGTAACTCATTGCTCAGAATGAATGTACACCTTTGTACATCTGAGGTTCAGGGCTGCTCTGGTGAAGAACAGGTGTGTTTGCTGAGCTGGCCAGTTGAAAGAGCTGGGTATTAAAAATTATCTGCACTGAAGCAGCTGCAAAGCATCTTTCCCAGTCCAGCCTCAAGAAAGAGTAATAGATCTGTTTGACAGCATTGATACTTCACTATCAGTTGCCGTTCATCATTAGAATTAAAGCAAAAAAAAGAGGTTCAGGGAAGCACCGGGATGCAAACGGGACTTGATTAAGTGTCCATACAGGAGACAGACATTCCGAGAGAAGGTCTCTGTAAGCAAGAAAAGGTGATGTGCTTGTGGTTGTGTGAGTGCGCTTTGATCATCGGTAAAGGACCGTGATGGAGAATCTGGGTCTTCTGTTGTGAGTGCCTGAAGGGCACTGAGTTGGTTTATGTTTTATTTATTTAATTGCTTTTGTGAAAGGGCTGGTGTATTTTTATATCGTGTGGTATTGTAGGACTACATTATAAATAGCTTATGGGAGGAGTAGAGTATCATAGAGCAGTAATTTAGTCTCTGTGTGTTGAATAGTCTGTCTTATGGGGATGTTAAAAGTTGTTGCTGGTGTTTGTTTTTTTACCTTAATAGATCGCCCAGAATTTTAAATATCTTATGAGATCTGCTGTATGCTTTCTGCCTGAGGAATTTGCTGCTTTCTTTCTCCTCTTCAGCTGCACTGCTCTGCACCTCCTCAGTCTCACTAGTATTTGCTGGTGAATGATGTGGCCATACAAACTACAGTGATAAGGCATCTGAGGTTGGCACCTAAGACCACTGTCTTTTTGGTGCAGGATCAGGCACTGAAGCTGTATTTTACATTCTGTTAGGTTTTCTGAATTTTGCCTTCCATTTGTGAAATGAGGAAGGTGGAGCTGTGTTAAGAAGAGCATGTCCAGAGCATCCTAGGCTGTGCTAGGGGGAGCATCCAAGTGGCAAAAAGAGTGAGGAATGCTGGCTCCAGCGCTGGGTTCCCCAGTACTAAAAGGACATGGGCATGCATGAAGGACCAGGATGATGATGAAATAATTTGAAGCAGCTGTCATCTAAGGAGGGGCTGAAAGAGCTGGTTATGTGAATTGGTAAGGAGAGCTGATATGGAGGATACTCGACACTGGATATATGAATGTAGGAGTTGCTTATATGTTGTCTGAGCAAATGGCTGCAAGGATATTGGTAAGTCAGTTGGCAACCTAGGTTGATACAGCCTATTTGTATGGGCACCTCTAATAGTATTTTACTTATTGTCCATTAGTTTGAGAGGTGTCCATACAAGTTTGATAAAGGCATTGTAATTGCAGGCAAAATTCTTTCATGTGTTTCAGGGTGTGAATTGTCTTTCACTGCCCCAAATTAGGAAGACACGTCACTCATAGAAATATTTTTTTAATATATATCCATTAGATGGTTTTGTACTTACACAAATGGGTTGAATCAAGAGCCTTGTGAAAAAACTATTAGGCTTTTCTAACCCCTTTGGTTGCCCACACATCACCACATCGGCTAACAGTATCACCAAACATGGGGTAGAAAATCATGGCCCAGGACTGTAGAAAATGAAATTAGTTTTCAGTCCTTTGAACTGCAAACTGCTTGTTGCTGTTTTCAGTCATAGAAACAGCTATATTGGATCAGACAAGCCCAGTATGTTCCTGGCAAGTAACAGATAGCATTAGGAAGTGGTAAGCATGGGGCAGCTGTCTCCCTAGTGAATCTCCTGAACTTCCCACAGTTGGCCAGCCAGACACTTTCCGAACTCTGCTCTTGGTCATCTAGTTCAATAGTCAGCGATGAACTTATTTTGAATGATTTTCCATAAAACCATTTGTACTTTTGGCTTCTGCAGCAGAGAGTTTCACAATTTAATGATTTTGTTTTTGCGGGAAGGGCCTTCCTTTGGTTTTAGTTTGATTTGGTTGTTTGGGTTTTTTTCATTTTTTAAACCCCTGACTGATAATTTCTGCGAGTCCCCGGGAGTTTTCTGTGTTTGCAACAGAGGAAATAATAATTCCAAAAGTCAGATAAAATATTAAACTGCTAGAGGAAATACTCTCAATTAGATGGACCTTTGGCTTCATCCAGTGTGACAGTTCATGCGTTCCTGTAAATGATTAGGTGAAATTCCTGTAAGTAGTTCGTAAGCAGAGTGATACTCCAGACAGCTGGGCAGCTCCGGTGTTCACACTGACTTCCTGTCCCTCTGAGAGCATGTTCATATATTAGTTTTTTGCCTTTAACTGCTCTTCAACATTCAACTGAAGTATCATTATGGAAAAATCATGGCATGTCCAGGACAGCTATATGTTTGGAGGACCTTGATACATGTATCTGAAGTATTCAAACTTCATTTGAACACTAGAGAATTACAGTGTGCCCATTTTTCTATGTATTGTTTTTCTCTCTCGCTTTCTCAGTGACTTGGAGATGTGAAGAGGTGGAGTGAGAAATCAGTGCAGTTACAAAATATCTCAAAGGTTAAAAAATTGAGATAATTGCTTTTAGCTACTTCTGTTCTGACTCCAGAGTGAGAACAGGAGATTAGGAAATGGTATTTAAGAGCAGATTCATTGAAAAAGGAGAGTTGGGCAATCCTGCAGTTTGCTTTCTCTTCCCTGGATGTGAGAATATGCATTTCTGTCCACATGCTTTTAACAGTTATTTTATTACTGTGTTTTTTACAGTGCCCTTAGAGTTTTAAGAGCACTGCTGTATGAAAACTGATAAGATTTTTTAAAGCGTGTTCTGAGTGCAGCACTAATAACCAGATACCAGGTGGAGTTCAGCAGCATTGACAGCAGGGAGGGAATTTGTCTGGGTCTGGCTACAACCTGTTTTCAAGCAGATGATTTTTTTTCTTTAAAAAAACCATAAAAAAAAGTACCCAAGCTTATGTAGAGAAGGATATTTTAGTGGTAAGGGTGTGAGAAAAAATTGAAAGCCTGCTTACAATCTTCACAGAGCAAAGGAACTTCACATTTGATGGAACATCTCTGTTACACAAAGAGCCTTAGTTGATGGGTATCTGATCGTAACCAAATATTACTGTCCGAGTTTTTTGTTTTTGAATGGGGAGTGGAAAAACCGATGAAGTCTGGGAAGGGAAACATAGCTTTCCTTTTCCTGCTTGTCATCATCCTCCCACCCACAGCCCCTCAGGCATGATTTTGTTGCGTTTATGTGAGTCTCTTGGTTTGTGTAGTACTTGCATTTACCTTATGTAGAACAGTAGGAGAAAGAAATACACAGTATTTGGACTGTATCTATTGTCTTTTCAAATTCAGTTATACTTTATTTCATTCAGCTAGCCAGTTTTTTAATGAAGACTACATGTCAGGTTATTTACAGCTGTGGTTCAGATGAATATTTGAAATAGCATTCTCCAGCACTGAAATATCTGAGTTGGTGCTGGGCTTCATATGGCGCAGCTGTTGCAATATACACATTTTTAGGGATGTGTACTTTGTCATAGGTACGTTATCCCCGTGGTCACTGGATTTTTTATTATTCAACACTGATGCTGCTTTCTCATAAAGAGTAACCAGTGTTTATGGGGCAGCTTTTTCCTATATTATTAATTGTATGAATTAGTTGTTGCATCGACTCCAGAAAGACAAAAAGGGAAAACATGCTTTATAAGGTGATTGTCAGAAGTGGAAGTACAGTGTTGTTACTATTAGGCTAAAATAGGGTGAGAAACATTTGATCATGTTAATATATGAACAAGCAGGAGAACCTCTGGTGAGATAGCTTTGGTTACCACTTCCATGTAGTATGTAAATACAGTATCTAGAAAATGAACTGTTATGTTTTCAAGATTGTTTTAAAGCATGGGATAAAGCAGCAAAAATAATTCTGTATAAGATCAGTTTGCAAGGTTAACATAAGCCAACTGGATTTTCAAAACCAGATTTATTTATACATAACATGTGATTGCAGGCTTGCGTATTTTCACAGACCCTTTACGTTTAGAGTTTTAACGTCTAATGGCACTGCTTTTCCATACAGCTTGCCACCAGAACTTTAAAACATGTCACAAGAAAGATTTGAGCTAAATATAGCATGTCATCTTCATTTGAAATGGAGGCACAGGAACAGAAATGTGTAAATGGTTTCTGTGATGTGGAGCTGGAGATTACTGAGTGGCTGGTCTCTCCTCTCCCTTTCTGAACTGTCTTGCTGCCTCTTCAGCTTGTGTGCTGTGAGTCACACTGATGTCATTCCCTGCCTTGGCAAAGCAAAACTCGGCAGATCTGTGACTCCTTCTATTTTGGGATTTACAGATTTGGGGTTTGGTAGCATTGTAAACATCCGAATATAGGAGTAACAGTTACTGTTGTGTGGTTTCTTCTCCCCCCATGACTTAATACATCACACATGTAGTCACTTTCCTTCTAGGTACCAGTTCCTCAAAGTTTTCTCTTTTTCTCTTTCTTACTAACACTTTTAATTAGACATGTTAAAACTGTATCTACTAATTCTGTCAATACAAGATTGCAGTCTGAAGCCCTGAGGTTGCTGGTCTAGGCTCTTGTGCAGCATGAGAACACTAAGCCCTGCTGTGTTCCTCTCTGCATGGATCGTTCCCATATTGAAGTGGTGATGATCCTAATGCAACTGAAGATTTCTGTTTCAAGGAACTTTTCTGTGGAGGATCATCATATTGTGCTGCTTTCTGAAAGTAAAATTTGACATATACAAGGCATGTTGAAAGTGAGGGTGCAAGTTGTTGAAGCCTAAAATTACTCACCCTGATGAAAAAGAGTTTTTATTAAAGGAAGGCAAGGTTATCTCTTTTGTGGTGTGCAAGGTTTAGTGACTGATGCATCATTTACCAAACATCTCCCGTTTCCAGGTCTACTGCAAAAACTGGCATATTGCAGTTTTCCTCTTCTGCTCTCCTCTTCTTCTTGTCTTCTTCCTCCTCCATAGCTATAATCAGAGATACTAGTAACTGGTTTTTACATCGACCTAACTTCCCATTTTAAACTAGTACCAGGTTTCCATAGCTTAATTGTTTATTTTTCCCCCAAGTATTAGGAATGCGGTCTGTACATGCAAGTAAATTCTGCATAGCATTCCTGGAGGAGGAATGTCTCTGCTTTTCCATCTTGGATTTTGTTGAAGTGCTGTGTGTCTGTCAAGCTCACTTTCGCTTAATGTCTGAAATTCTTTGAGCCCTGTGCTTTGCTCTGTGTAAGCCTGACTGTCACAGGCCACCTCAGGGGTTAGTTTACTCACAGCACACAATGAAGTAGCATGTGACTACACCTGGATGTTAATGTCAGCTGTAATAAAACAAATGTTATTTCTGCTTTTCATTACCCGTGTGCATATTGCACTGCCACTAGAAAATTATGATCTAATTCCCTCTGAATGGCATTTCACACTTAATAAAGACCTTTTCAATAGGCTGGGGATGTAAGTAATTGTGTGTGTATGCTATATTAAAAGTATTGCTGCCTTCTTGCTTTTTGATCCTATAATAGAAGTCACAAGACAGAAATCAGAAACTGCAACCAAAGGTAATATAACTAAGTAGTTCTTGCATTTTAAGTTCATAATTTATGGAGGCATAAACATTTAGTCTTTTGAATATTACTTGTTACTGCTCATTATCTTCAGTAATTTTGTCCGTTTCTAATATGGCTAAAACTGGCCAAGCCATATGGCAGACACTGCAAAAGACAAGGAGCCAGAAGACTTCAGCAGGGTCTAAAGAGTGTTAGAAGTATTTATACAGCATTTAAATCATAACATCTGAACTTTGGATGCTGTTTAGTGTGTGACTTCATTCAGTGAAGGTGTAAAATTCATTGTGGAAAACCTTATTGCAATAGTCTTTTAATAAGAACATAACTTCAGACAGGACCAATCAGCATTTAAGTACTGGGCTCTTTTAATGCGTGTTGTAGGTTGAAAGAGTGATGCTGGGTTGGAAAGAATGCGTCAATAACTGAGCAAAATGCTTTCTGATTTTTGCCTCCTTTTTGGTAATAGTTGCACTTTGGAAATTGTATTGTGTGTTTATGGTGGGAAAACAAGGAAAGATACATTGTGGTGTTTTTAAGTAGACTTTGCATATTGCTCCTCAGGCATGGTAATGCTGTGGCAGACTGATGGGCAAACCATCTTGTGTATGATGCTTTGACAACAGCAATGCAGAGCCACAGTCTGTTCTATGGAGAAATGCAAAATTGTGGGTAGTCTTTCCTTACTTGCATATATATGTATAGGACCACATGTTTACTTGGGATTATTCAAGTGTAGCTGGTTGTAAAGAGAATTGAGTTCTCTGTGTTGTGCAAATCAGAGTAATTGGTGCAATGCAATGTAATGGTATCAAAAGTCTCCTTGTTGTCCAAAGTAAATGAAATGGATTTTCTTGTTAATGACTTAAACATCAGCATGTGATTAAGAACTTTCTCAACAAAACTTTTGTTCTTGCTTACTAAAAAGAACTTCACGGTGGCTTAATAACATTAAAGCTAAGGCTGTATAAAATAGTTTTAATACAAAAATAATTGTTTAAATAGAATCTTAATTACAGCAGTTAGTGTAGTTCTTACTGGGTGATAATACATTCCAGCTCAAAATCTTATCTGGGTTTTAAGTATTACTGTGTAACTATGCGCTGAAGAGTTACTTGCTTGAAAAACAAACCAGGAACAGTTTGCAGTAAGAAAGTAAAAACCAAGTTTAATTCAAATGCGTCTAGCTTTTTTGTTTATACAGGTTATCTCAAGAATGGGATGCCCAGGTGCATTCACAGGGGCACTTCACTGGTGGTCCAGAATTGAAGGAAAAGTCTGTTTCCCCTTATTTCATTTTGTAACTCCTGCTCACTCTGTGTTTTCTATGGAGAGTTAACAGTTCTGCTTTCCTCAGGACAGGTGGCTTCCAGAATAGGGGGCTTTTAGGTCAGAGTGGGGTTTTTTGCATATTGCATGGCAGTGGGTCAAGATTTGAGTAAGTCTTTCCTTACACGAGTCGCATATCTGGTGTTAATGAATGCTATGATAGCTGTGCTGGAGCCAGAGGTGTGTCTTCAGTCACAAGTGCCAGTGGGTTCCCAGAGGGATGGTATGTTACGCTCCCTCTGTTTTTTGTGATAGTTTTTAAACACTTCTTAAATTCCTTGGCTGATCTATCTTGACTGCTGCTCTCTTTCTCTAATTACGTTTGTTAACAGAGTGGGTCCATGTAATAAGCCTTAGGAATATGTTCACTAAAGCGTTTAAGTAATGTTTGGAAAGTGAATGTTGCTTTTTTTCTCATGTGACACATTAGAATAATGTTGTGCATCTGAAACAAGTCTTGGGCCTGAAAGCAATGGTATCTACCCTGCACGGATTAAGCTCAAGGCTGTGGCCAGCAGGCTGCAATGATACTCAATTCTGGCAGAAGTAAGAAATCAAGCAGGAATTTTTTAGTGTGATTTATGTTCTATTTACACGTGAACAACTAAGTCTGCTTAAATTTAAACATGCCAAGTACTCCCTCTGGCTGAAGTGAAACATAGGCATTAGAGTTTGCAGGGCTGGAAGACAATGAAAAATTCCCTCCTGCATTTACTGTTCTGTGCTTAAAAGAAGAGTATAGTCTCTCAAAAATATAACCAGCGTGCCAACAGCTGCAGTATATTTTTAAACCATCTTGATCAAGTAATACTGTATATTTAATTAGTTTGATTGCAATAATTTATAACATTAACTATAACGTTCCAGACATCAGAGTAAATGCTGCATTTTTAGAATGCAGCATTTGATAATTATTTGGACTTTGTTGTAAATATTAATGAAGCTTCTGCTTATATGTATGCATCTTTAATTTAGAAGCAGGTATACTTTAATCTCCTGTCTTTACATTGGCCATAAATGCAATGTTTTGAAGTCTGTGCATCAGGAGGTCTGCTTGTCCTTCTTTGGTTTCACACTATTTAAAGAAAGAGAGTTGCTTTATTGTGTTCTGCGAAACTTCAGGAAGAATTCAAAATTTAGTACTCACATTTCGGATTCATTCTCAGGGAAATGGTTTCAAAAGAAAGTTTGGAAAACCTTAAGTAAAGCTCAAATACGAAAGAAGGAGGAGGTCTGGAAAGTTACTGATCTTGGAAATGCTTCGTCTGAGTGTTGCAAAACCTAATTAGTGACCTGGAAAATAGGTGGTAATTAAGAAGGGGCAGAATGGTCAGAGCTCCTCAAGCAGGAGTGTGAAAATTTGTATTACAGCAATTGAGTCAAACTGAATGGAACCAAGGCTGGAGTGGCTGCTCCTTTTCCTGATGAGTCTGAAGGAAACAGATGAGCACGGCTCACATCTTCACATGTAGTTTTAGGTTTCTGTAGCTCAGGAAGGAACGTTTTAGCTAAAGGCAACTCCCAGAGATCGGACCAGCTTTATCTTGGTAGAAAGTTTAGTAGTGGGACTTAGATATGTCTTTCTCTTTTCTCATGGATGTTGGAGTTGTGAGATGAAGAAATACTTAACACCATAAATGGTGGTAAAAGCTCTTCATAGAATTTTCAATACACTGTTTGCTTGTATTTGTTTTATTTCAGTGCACCCAGGAATTGTTATTTTAGATGTTTTTATGAAACCCCATTTTAATAAGAACTGTATTTGAGGAGTCCAGATAACCTCACTGTCATGTAAGACAGATGAGAGACCATGTCCCAGTATAGTTTTTCATACTGTCCAGCACTCAGAAGTATCTCTAAAAACTAATATGCTGTTGTCAGTGTGCCTGTGGGGATAGCAAGCAATGCATATTGCTCCAGTATATTTATGTATATGGTTTCAATTCTTCTAAATGTTAACTTGCCATTTAGCATTTATATATAGCATTAGCCATGGGACAGTCAATTTGCATATTGGCACCAAGGGTATGGTTGTGGGCCAGGCTTTACAGCTGAGAAGCTAGTCTGGTCTCTGTGGCATTAGTAATTGGGATGTTACAGATTTTCACATATAAGAGCTTCCTGGAATCTGGAGCATGTTTTGTAATGAGTAATTTTTGCCTCTTTGATCATGAGGGCAATTAAATCCCTGATTTTACAGTTACATATACTAAACCGTGTCATTTTTGCCGTCTGTATTATGTCCACAGTTGCAAAGGGCCCTTATGTTTTAGCTAGCTTGTTTGACTGTGTCCTTATCATGAAACACAATGCCTTTTAAATTTAAAGGTGGCTGAGCAGTAGGTCTTGGTGCAAGTGACCCTGACTCTTCTTCCTTCCCTTAGACCACCCTACAAACTTGTCTTGTCTTACCTACTGTCCCCTACCCTCACGGCAGTTGGTTTCAGGACTTTATACCCATGCAGCAGAAGGTGGCCTCAGCTCTCTCTACTCCTCTTTACATCACACCAAGGTTCTGTAAGAGCGGAGAAGGTTCAGTTCCTTGTGTGTTGTCTGTGTCCCAGTCACCAGGCCTGGCTCCCCTGGGGATGAGGGTGAAATGTCAGGCAGCTGGTGTCCTTGCACAGGGAGCTGAGGCTCCTAGGTGGGATATGCTTCCCCAACCTGCCCTTCTGCAGTGCTGATTCATTGTTGTGGGTTTGTCCTGGCCTTCAAACTCTGTTGTTTATAAAGGCTTACTAAACACTTGAAATTTATTTACTATGTGGTAAGACACATTTTTCTTCTTGCCTGGCTTTCACTGCATAGATTAGTGTTCCACCAGGGACATTACAACACTTCATTATTTAAGTGGAGCTGTTACTTTTATAATGTATTCAAGCCAGTGCAAGACCTGTTGTTTTAATGCTATCAAATCCTGGAGCATGGTGATGGACGTGTTCCTCTCCAACAGAAGAAATCTTCCTGAATTTCCTGAAGTTTTATGTGTAATCTGAGAATTTAAATGGAAAAAAACCATAAAAATAATCTGTTGGCTTTCTTTAACATTAAACTGTGTCAGGACTTTTGAAGCAGAGTGTGTTTGTCATCACTAGTGTCAGTAGTTTCCTTCAGGTGACTTTCAGGTTGACTGCCTACTGCACTGGCATCCTCTTTCCTTCCTCATCAGTCTTCTAGGTACATCTCTTATGGCTGTTTACTCTGTTGGACTGTTCTGTCACTTACCAAAGTGTGCGAGGCATCTACTCTTGCTGAGGCACCTTGGGCATTTTTCTGGTCTGGAGGTAATAAATGGGGTAGCTTCATAGTTAATTACAGTAGCATGTAGTTCAAACTGTGCTGTTGTCCCTTACTCTCCACAACACACAATAGCTGTCACAGATGTTTACAGTATGAATAGACATGAGAAATGAAAGTTGTGTTGTTGTCTCCCCCAGGTATGAACAGGTAGGGTAAAAAGTAAAATGATGTATCTAGTTTGAGTCATCTTTGTAACATTTGAAGTGAGACAGAAGGAGACATTTAGATCCCTGTCATAATATGAATAGTTCTAATTAATCTCTTCTGAAGGAGTCATAACTGTGCAGTTCTGATATTATTTGTATTTAATACAGTCAGCATCAGGTCCAGTTACTCCAGTTTATTATACAAATGTATAAAAAGAAATGATTTCTACCCCAAAGACTTTATATTCCAGCTTCAGGGAAAGCCTTGGTGTGCAGGCATTGCAAGAGGGGAAGCAGGGAAAGGAGGGTGTGTGCACTGCAGTGTTGGCAGATCTCATGGTAGCACAAGAGTTGCGTTCAAACCACAGAAGCTCTTGGCATCTTGCAAGATAAGGCCTCTTCAGGTCAACAAGCAGAGAATATACTCCCCACCAAGTGATAAATGACTTTTGAGTGAACTCTGGCTTCACTGCTGTTGATAAGAAATGCAGATGCTCAGCATCTTCCCATTATTAATTTAGAAAGAATGAAATGGAGAGTTATGCCTGTGGTTCTTGTTGAACTGTTTGGTTTATCTAACCTGTGTGCATCCTTTCATCTGTTTCTTAGAAGTACATGTAAATGTACCATATACTGGCTGTTGTGACATTGCAGAAGCTTAATTGCTGAAGCTTCTGGAGAGAGTATTCTTCATGTAGGTATGTCCAGAAGCACTGTCTGATAAAAATATCTAGTGCTTCTATATGAAGCTATCTGTGAAAGCAAACTGCATCAGTTATGTAATCACTTTGCATTTAGACTAGAAAGTCAGTAAAAGCTTATGGTAGCACTATATAAAGAACTGATAAGAAATGTGTATAATATATAACATACATTAAATGCTGCTCATGAAATGAACTCAATGTTAAGGATTCTGCTATCCACAGGTTGGTCCCATTGATCAGTACCGTGGTGAATTTGATGCAAGTTCATCACTATATCCAGTATTTATTTCACTGGCTCTGTCTCATGTCTCTTAGAATCATGAAATCATCAAATTGTTTAGGTTGGAAAAGAACTTTAAGATCACAGAGTCCAACCAGTAACCCAGCACTGCCAAGTCCACACTAAATGATATCCCTAAGTGCCACATCTATGTATCTTTTAAATACCTTCAGGGATGGTGATTCAACCACTTCCCTGGGCAGCCTGTTTCAATGCTTGACAGCTCTTTCAGTGAAGAAGTATTTCCTCATATCCAGTCTAAACCTTCACTGGCACAGCTTGAGGCCATTTCCTCTTGTTCTATTGCTTGTTTCTTGGGAGAAGAGACCAACCTTCGTCTCACTATGACCTCCTTTCAGGTAGTTGTAGAGAGCAATAAGGTCTCCCCCGAGCCTCCTTTTCTCCAGGCTAAACAACCCCAATTCCCTCAGCCGCTCCTCGGTGTGTGTTCCTGCCTGCAGCAGTAGTGCTGTGTTGCCAGGTTTAATCTTGCATGGTTTTGCTCAGGGCCAGTGGTGCAGCTTTATTTCAGCATGAGATGAGAGTATTTAGCTATAGGAGTGTTACCAACCAAACAGAAGAAGGGTGACATTTTAAGAACATAGAAAAACCCCAAATCTAAGCAGTACACCTTGTGTAGGTTCTGATGAGTCTGAGCAAAAGGTAAGCAGGCTGCTTTAACTTCGGAGGTAAGCTGCTTGCCTGTGTTGTTGAAGGCAGCCTGCCGGTGTGCAGCTATGCTATAGGATCACCCAGATCACATGAATGAAGAGACAACAGCATTGTTTGTCACAAGCTGGGATTTTCATGCATTCCTGCTGATTGGCCAAAAATTTTCAGAGTTTGGACGTTGGAGCTTGGATTCCATGTAGAATTAGATTTTAGAAAATGCATTGGAAACAAAACATTTCTGTTTGGCATATCTGTTCCACATAACATTTTGAAAAGCTCTTTTAGTGAAGAGCACAAGACACTTCCTGTAGAACAAGGGCTGTGGTTCCTGGATGGTTGTGATATCTCAGCTCCAAAGCAGCAGTAGATCCAAAAGAGATTTAATTCTTTATTTTACCAGCCAGCAGGATGGTCAACCCTGATGCGTGGATATAATACTGGGGACAGTACTGGGTGGACAGTACTGGATTATTGTGGCTAATGGCTGCACGGAGGTCTTGTCAAAGCTACTGAAGCTGTGAATCATCTTGTATAGCATTAGATAGCAGTTCAGGTGTCTGCCTCTGATCATATCACACTAGGATCCACATGTAATCCAGGGAGAAGTATAGTTTTTTGTCTTGGACACAATGCATCTGATCCCTTTTTTAGACATCTAAGGGTCAAGTGAATTGTAGTCCAGAAGTGCCTGTCTCTGCATTGTCAAGGAGCGGGAACCAGATTAATGAGATGAATTCATTTGACAAAATTGAGACATCCTAACCAGAGAAGCTCACTATTGATTTTAACAAGGTTTCTGATCAGGCTGCAGGTAGGTTGACTCAGTGTCTCTTTCTGTTTCAAACAATGGAAAAATGGGACATGAATTCTGACTAGAACATTTATGTGTTCTAGAAATCCAAGGGACTTGGTAAGTGGATTTTAGTTATGGTTATTTTAAGTACTGTATGTATAACCAGCAAAGTAGAAAAGAAGGGTTTTTTAAAAAAATACGTGGTTTTTCATGCAGAGAAGGATGGATTTCTTTGTTACAGATAGAATAAGATTTGTTTGTTATACTTAGGACAAGTCCTTTTACTTCATACTTCAGGGACCTTTCAGTTCTAAAAGCTGCCTTGTAGATTTTACAGCTATCCAACTTCAGACTGATAGTCTGTGGATAGATGCATCACAGGCACAATGATGATGCAGGGATGCAACATAGCTGATTCTCTTACATGACTTGCTTACTAGAAGGGAAAATAACAAAAAAAAAAAAAAAAAAAAAAAAAAAAAAAAAAAAAAAAAAAAAAAAAAAAAAAAAAAAAAAAAAAAAAAAAAAAAAAAAAAAAAAAAAAAAAAAAAAAGAGCACTTGTTCGTGGCTGGCCTGCATTTGGGATCATTTTCAGGTATATTCTTCTATTCCTGGGTTCCTGACATGTCCAGAAAAGAAAAGGAAAGAACCAGCTGGGAGCTGTTTTGGTCAACATATGGCTAGAAAGGCCCATTCATCAGGGATGCCACCGAAGGTGCATCAGGTTGGGGGCCTCCCTGCAGGCACCAGGGCTGGCAGCACCAGTGCCATGGACAGGGTTGCTCCTGCTGGCCACTGCCTCCTTGCCTGCGGTGGAGTGTGGTGGGAACCTTTCCTCTCATCTTAGAGGGGCTTCAATTTAATGCGCATTCCACTCTCACATACAAAGATCTTTGACCACTTCCTGATGTTAAGAGGGCAGTCTTGGCTTTAGTGCAATTAATGTTCATTTCACAGCCCTTTCGGCTGGTGGGGTTGTATTTTGTTGTTGTATTTACATACTTATATGCTGGTCAGAGAGACTATCTTTGCCTGGAACTCAGTAAAATGCCCTGAAACTCAGAAGGCCTGCTTTGGAACTGTTTTGAGTGTTGCCCAGAAATGTATGAAACTTTGGGCACTGAGTTCAACATCTCTGTACGTGGGCAAGGTTTGAGGTATGGCTGGAGTTCATTGATGTGTACAGGTAGTTGGCCTGCCCCTCCACTGTATGAGGGCACACTTGTCCCTTGGAGTAAAGCAATTCCCAAATACCCAAGGAATACCAAAGATTTTGCTTTAACACATGGACCACACCGTACCATCACTACTTTCAGCTGTAACAAGACATACTATAGCTCAAGAGATATCAACACAGAAGATTCTGAAAGGAGTAAGAGTGTCACTCAATAAATTAGCAGGTTTCTCACTGGACATCAAGGTTGGTTTTGTCCTGGTGCAAACAATATTCTCTGTCTGCTTCAGGCCTGGCACAGGATCACAAATTTGTAAAAGCAGCAACATAATGAGAGCCCACTGACCTTTCTTAGCTCCTGATTTCAATGGCTGATTTGGGAGAGCAACCCTGTAATCAATACTCTATAAATGCAGTAAAACTTCTTTATCCCTGTCTTACTAAAGGGTACTGTTGGCCTGTCACCGTGGGGGTGCATGCAGATGGGGACTGCAAAGGAAAAAGTGGCTACTTGCCCTATAATGACTGTACTTCCCACAGATCCTGTTTGTTTATTCTGAGAGCTGGCATCTGTCAATGCTTTTGAGAGACCCCCACAGCGCTATATGTGGTGTGGAGCTGAGGGAGAGTCACAGGCATTTCACTTTCCAACACATCTTAGAAGGATAGGAGGAAACCCAGAGAAAGTATAAGACTTAATGCTGCTGCTGCCATTGAAAGGAAGGGTACTGCTTTGCATGAGTGCTTTTAAGGATGTTCCTGAATACTGCTATGGCACTGCCTACAGCATCTTGCAGTACCAGTTACTCTCTGGGTAAGTCATATTGGTACACTGATAATATATTTTCTCAAATCTATAAAAGATGTACTGGCTTCTTGGCATTCAAAATGAAATCTGCCTTGGTTCTCTTCATTTAAACTCCACGGCAGGCACCAGCCCACAGCTTAATTTACATTTTGATGTGGTACTTAGAGAAAAAATATTTTTCCCTGGGTGGAGACAAGTTATCTGTTAACATAGAGCCAAATTATTTTTATGTTATTACAGAAATATTTTTATTGATTTCATTGGGACAGTTATGTATCAGTGAGGCACACGGTGTTCGGCTTTGGTAAACAGCTGAACTTAACATGTTATGCAGTTTAAAGAAAAATGCATATTCTTAGATTCATTTGTCCTTTTGAGCTCTAGAGTATGCTAATTTAACTAGTGTTGCATCTTGTATTGATTAGAGTGCCTTTAGATTTTAATGAACGTTTGCATCTTTAGTGTTTCAGCTTTGGAAAACTAAATGCATTTGCTTACTGGCAGACAAAATCATTTAGGGGTTATTGGTGTATTTGTTTATCAAGATGTTTTTAAGTCAGTCTTTCAGCCATTCACAATTGTTCTCTGAGCTGGCATCCCTTGAACACAAGAAATCGCTGAAGGCCATCTGTATCTCTTCCTGACTTGAACGGGACTGTTGTAAAATAACTAGATCCTTTTTAAGAGCTTCTGGCCCATCTCCTAAACACTGAGGCAGAAAAGACTGGAACAGGAGAAATCAAACAGACCAGATTGTAATTGGTACTTTATATTAGCACTTGTGAGGTTTGTGTAAACTCTATAGCTGCAGTGGGTCGGGCATGGTCAGGTGGAAAAGGAGTAGAAGAACACATTTTGGATGAAGAAATGTTACATAATTCCTCACAAAGAAAGGGTTGGAATTGGAGATACTGCAGCAGAGTGGATTGTTTATGCCAGAACTGTAGTGGTTGTATACAGTTTAGACTTTCTGGACTTGAGCTTGTATTTGTCTTGTGTATTTGCACTTTCCAGCCATGCTGTCGAAATACTAGTAAAAATGCTGAGTTTAGAATGCCTTTTATTTTCCAAATTGCACTAAAATTTACCCTAGATGAATCAAGTTAAGCTTTTGAAAACAGAGAGGCTTGGGGGATTGCCTTAATTGAGAGTACAGAAATAAAATCATTGTGACAGCAGAATGGTTGAAGAAATCATACTGAATTTAACTTAATTATGTAAATTATTTACATAGTTAAAAACATCTTAAGGGACAAGTTGATGGAAGAATGTATGGGAAGTTGTAATGTGTAATGCATCTTTCAGTGCTCAAAATCAGTTGTTGTAGGTTTTGTGCTGATACTGTTTTGTTTTGAAGGTACCCCAAACTTTTCATCTGTGGGTTAGGAGGGAGAAAAAGGGGATTCAGTGATTGTGAAATACATTCTCACAGTGATAATTGGTTTTGTCTCTTTGGATACCTCTGGGAATTTGTTCCAGTGACTAGTAATTGGTTAAGAGCAACCATAAAGTCAGGAGAGGAAGAGTTAGATCCCATTGGGTTTTAAGATAGGATGCTAGGATGTGGATGTCTAACATTCAAGAAGGTGTTATGATGGAGGAAGACAGAGATGTATTACAGAGAGATACTGGTGACTTTGGCATTTGTTGCTTTGGCATGGTGTAAACATAGACATTATTCAACCTTAGATGCATACCTTTCCTTGGAGATACCTGTTGTCCTCCATCTCGGCTGTGTTTCAGCAGCAGGAATTCATCAAGGCAGTGTGTGGGACCTTCATGCATGCCTTGTCATCAAAATAGAGACTTCCTTGTGCGTCTGTCCTGGCAGTCAGTTGGAGACCTGAAACTGGTGGTATTTTCTGAGCTGGCAAAGGCTGGGAACATAGCATTTTGCTCAGCTGCTGGAGGAGAGAAAACATCTTACTTTATTCAGTAGCAATGTCTCTGCCTAATGATCCAAATTAGATATTTTGGCCTCAGAGGGAGTTCTGTTTACTCAACCAGAACAAGGGCCATGCAGGAAAGCCTGCAGAAAGCCTCTCAGATTTTCCCCATTCCCCTCCGTACAGGGGTGAGTGATGGGAGTGAAGAATCCAGTAAACTTTTCAGACAAGTTCTCCAGGCTTTATCTGGTGGAGCATAATGGTAAGCAGCCTTTCGGGAAGAAAATCTTGATGTTGGAAGGTACTTTGTTGCAGCGCACTAGCGCAGTTCATTAGTAGGAATGCTCTTTTAGCCTTCTCTGACTCTTTAAAAGGAACTAATAGAAACTTTCTCTAAAAGAAGCTTGTTTGTTTAGACTGGTCATTTCAGTGGTAAAGCTAGCCTCTTACTTCTGTGATAAAGTGAATATGTGAAGTAAACACAAAGTATGAAGGCCAGAAGAGAGGTTTGTAACAGGGCCAGCAGTGTTTCTCTCAGAGTTAGGTTCTGAGCAGCACTTACGTGTGAATGTTTGCTATCTTGTGCTGTTTCACTCTTTTTGTTTAGACACAGAAGGGCTTGTATCCCTGGGAAGGGAGTGCGTACTGATTCTGGCTTGCTGTCACAAAACTCTCGAAGCAGCAGTAAACTTGTGGTTTCTGCACCTGTCTTTATGGATTAGTGCCTAAAACCTGTAATTAATGTGAGTCCTTGTGTGTCTAATCTGCCTTGACAAATTAATACTTTCACCCCAGAATGCACTTGGTGCATTGTTCAAAACAACCAGTGCAGGCTATGGCACTGGATAGGGTGGGATGCACATACTATGTGAAATGGTGGCACCAAGTCCGCACTGCTGTGTGGAGCAGTACTGGCTCCCTGGGTGGCTTCTTGGCCTGTCTTTGCCTGCCTGTAATGCCCTGTCAAACAGCACCAGTTGTATGTCCACTGGGGTATCCCAGGTATGTGGCAGGTCCTCATCTCCAAGCTGCCCCACATGTGCTTGTGGCGACAGCACGAGGCAGAAACAATGAACAAAGTGTGTTTTGGCAGTTGTCCTAAAATCCTTCCTAGAAAGAATGTGAAATCACTTGTCAGAGACAGATGGGATTTGCAGGCTGCTGGGCGCAGGTACCGCGTGGGCTCTCCCTGAGCATGGTGCCAGGTCCCAGTGATGGCCTGGAGCTGGAGGAGCTCCCAGATGGTGGCAGGTAAATATAGTGGGTGTAGTCCACGTGCTGCTTCCTGGAAGGTGCTTTGAGGTGCTCATCAACTTTTAAGATGACGTGTCCTGTAAGGCCTCTGAAGAGCACGTATATATCAATGTCACTCTGAACTGCAGCCTGTTGCAGCCTCTGAATTGCATCTTTGGCAGCCTGTTCTTGCAAGTAGCTTTGGCCCACCAAGCCTCCTCATTCTTTCCTTGGCTCATGCGACAGGTGAGGAATATGTATATGGACAAAGAGGAAATAAGGGATATGGAAGATGTTGAAGACTTAGAGCCTGATTTCCCCATGAGAACTATTGTTGCCACTGATTACACTGTGTAATTGTCATGAATTTATGAATACTGTGAACTTACTCAGCAGCAGATTACCAAATTAAGAAATAATAGGAAGTATGATGCACACAAATCAGAACAAATTGTCAGGACAGACAATTAAAAAATACCAGTTTTCAATCTTGTATTTGAGTTCTAAACACAAGAAATTTTTTAAGACCTAAGCAGTGATAGCTATGCAATACTGCAGCAACAGCTTTGTCTCTGTGTAGCTGACACTAAATACCAGCGGAACACTATGGATTGTGATTTTATGCTTTCTGGGAAGAGCTCACAGCCAGCCAGCCCCTGAAGAGTACATTGGTAGGATTTGTTTTCCAGAACCAATTTCTGGAAACAATAGTCGAGGAAAAAACGTGGCAACTTGTATGTTCTCATCATAATTTTGTAATAAAGGGACTCTGTTTTAACAGGATTTGTGGAGCCTTTTTACGAGAACTAAAGGTCAGCAGGGCCTCAAGGTAATGAGGTATTGCTCTTGATATCTTTTCAGTTGGAATTTCACCATGTGAGTTAATTACCTTACATGTCGAGGATGAAGTAGTGCACACAAGTACCAGCTACCTTGAGCTTGTTACAGTTGGATTTTATTTTAACTAGGCATCATTCCAATGCTTGGTAGCTTTGATTGCCAAATCTGTTTTTTCCTTGCCCAAAGTGGCTGATGACACTGTTTATGAAATGTCTGAAGTGGAACTACTGCAGAATAGTAGGTCAGGTGATTGTCCTGATTTTTCCCAGCATATTTTTCTCTGTCTCTGTGCTATGATGTAGACTACAAAGTGGCATGAATTTGGGTTTTTCTTGTATCACCTGGAGCTGCAAAGTGGAGCTTATGTAAGAGGCAGAGGCAGGATAATTGAACCAGCATTACAACTGCTGAGGTACACAGCGCTTGGTGTCGTTCGTGATAAATGCAGCTAATTATTTTGCTTTTAGTGGTGAAATTAATACAATCTGTCTGTAGTGTTGATCTAGACAAATGCAGTTGTAGAACTAATGTTTTGTTCAACTCAAACCTTACCATTAGCAGGCTTCTTTTGTGTATTGTTGAGGAGGAAAGCCAGCTTCCCTGGTCTAAGGTATAATGGATTCATATTGCAAGTTTGGGTTGGTCATTGATTCTGCTTAAGCTGGATGTAGACGTTTGGGCTGCTAAGAAACCTTTTCCCCAGTCTGCACACACACAAGTAATACATTAGGTTGCAGGAATGGTAATGTCAGTGTTGAACTTAAAAAGTTCGCTGAGTGTTAAGGTTGCTGGCATGCACCTAATGCTATTCTCATTTTAATTTTCTAATCTGGGGTGACACACACGTGTATGAGCCCCATAGCAGTGAGAGAAAACACGTTCTTGTGTGTTGGTACATTCCTACTTTGAAGGAAGGCTTCAGAATTGCTTTGCAGTAGATTGGGTGTTGTGCTCTCCTCCACGGCTCCCGGGTTGTCATGGGGATGTGTTTTCAGCTTGTGAGCTGAAGCAGAAGGGGGTTGCACTTGGAGTCAGTGAATCAGACCTTACAAATACTATGACAGTATAGCATAAAGGTTTGGAGGCTTTGTAGTTTCACTCAACAAGCATCATTTTGTTACCAGGCACATTATCTAAGACCCCAGGATGGCATTTCCCTTCTGGAGGCTGGCTACCTGTAAAAATATTGCCTCCTCTACCTCACATTTTTCAGTTTTCACAGTACTGATCAGATCTTATTTAAACATGCTTTTGTTTGCATGATCAAGATAGTCTTCTGCCTTTTGCTGCTACTCATTCCAACTCAGAAGCTGATGGCTGCTGTAATTGAAGCTACTCAGCTGTGTAGGGACAAAAGAAGACCTAATTCTAAATGGGTTTAAAGTCAACATCAATCCATCAGGAAGGAAATCTCAAATCCATGAAACCATTGTAGAAGCTGGCCCCCAGTTCTTGGCTGACTGCCGTCCTCCAGTCCCACTGAAATAATTTCTTCAATGTTTCCTGAATATTCAATCAAACTGAAAATAAATCCCAGTGCTAAGAGAAAAAAGAAGAAAATGCCTTACACTTTTCACAGATCAGCGCTGTTTTATTGGAACAGAGATCTTACTTTAATTTGGTTTGTTAAAAAAGAGGAACAGGATTTCAATTTTCCACAAATAAGGCCAGAAGAGATTTTTTGTATGTCATGTGTCTATTATAGTATCCACTTTATTTACAAATGAAATTGAGAAGAAAAGGATTTATAAATGAAACAGTATAGTTTTTATTTACTGTAATCTCTTATCTTGAATAACTTAAGTCTTTTTGATGCCTTTGGAAGCATCAGCCAATCCATTTACAAAATACATCTTGATTATTGTCTTTGTCAAGTCATCTTTTCAGAGAAAGAATCTCGCTTCATTTCAACTCCGTTCCTGTGACCACTAAGCTGATTTCATGTTGCTAACAATATGCTGTGTTATTGCTGTACCATAAAACATGTAAGTTGTGCTATAATAATGATGTTCAGTTTCCCAGGATTGTCAGCATTCGTGTTTATATTTTGAAGGTAGACATTTGGTAATACAGTAAAGCTCATTGTTGATGCCATCTAAGAAGAACACCTGAAAAATGCAGGTAGTTAATTCAGCTATGTCCATAAAGTGTTAGAACAACACCACATGTAGGTAATTGTTATCACCATAGCTCTATTGGTATCTAGGGAAAAATCTGCAACTTCATATTAACCTCTGGACCAGTCCCTTGAATATGGTAAGAAGCATCTTCAATTATTAGAATCTTAAGCGCAGGTTTGACTTCTCTGGGGTAGCATTGAACTAAAAATACTGTGTATTACGTCTCAGCTTTGTAGCTTCTTTTCCAATCCCCATGAGCAAATGAAAAATGAGGGCGTTGAGCATGTGGAGGTTGATAATTTCCCCCAAACTGCATGAGAGGTGAGGACCAGAACCCTAGAGTTGCCTGAGGCAGAGCTTCCTCCATCTTTCTGGTTGCAAGTGCACAAATAAGTTTTATTTTAAAATGAGTTTCTTTTTAAAACAAACACAACTGGATTGGTTCTTTATGGCCCTTTGCTGTGTTTGCAAAAGTTGTATTTCTGGCTGTTTGAACGTTATAGGAAAACAGCCAAAATTCCTTTACATATTTTCTGGCAGTATCCTTATATCACTTAGGAACTCTTTGTGTTTTCCTGTCAGTGCAGAAACCATTAAATACTGGTTTTGGAATAATTCAGCTTACCTTTTTTATAAGTAGCTACAGGTTTCACAGAGTAGGATTAGGAGTCTTGGAGGGTAGACATAAAAACTGAAGGTTATATTTGGTCTCTCCCTGTTTTCTGAAAACAGATGTGTTCTGGGCCAAACCATCTGACTGTGGATGCACTGGTTGCTCTTGGTGCTTTATTTCGCAGAGGTTTTATTCCTTGAAAAAGTACATTTTGCTTGTGTGATACATCTAGACTGCTCTGGGACTCTGAGATGAACAGGCTTGAAGTGAACATTTGGGAATTAATTTCATTGAATAAATGACTGTAACTAGATGTATTATGGAAAAAAAAGATTAAATCAGTACCCTTCAGTACAACAGAAGGCCAGAATTCAGCAGGTATTTCAGCATGCGTTTGACTGCAGGGTAGGGGTACCATCATTAACTGGCAAATCTGTAGGGTTTGAACAGGGCCTTGTATGTCAGTGAGAGTATTTTTGCCTGAGATTGGGCACGGAATGTGAGCAGCTTAGAGAAATGTATCACACATTTTTTTCTCATTCCACACAATAATAACTTCATTGGTTTCAGTAACTATAACTTTGCATAAGGCTGATGTGGAATCGTGATTTCCTCTTTTCCTGTGTTTCCTCTAATTGCTCATATTTAACCAAAAATTGGATACTTGCAAAATAGTGATTCAGTGTAGGGAGGAAGTGCAATAGAGACAGTGCTGACATATGTAGAAAAATGCTTTGAAATCTGTAAGTTTTCTAAAGTATTTGATTAAACCCCAGCATTTTCTCTGGGTGAATGGAAAGAGACTTTTCCATACCTTTCTCAGTGACTTAAGCAGTGATTGGAAGTGAGAAAACTATTCTTTACTATGGATTTCCTCCTCCTTTCTCTCTGGTCTTGTTTTCTAGCCAGTTGAAAAAAGGTTTTATCAGTGCATGGTACCAATTGGAAACTTCTGAAGCTTTTTATGTCTTGCAAATGTCCTCCCACATTTCTTTCTTCCCCCGCAAGCACACAGGAGAAAGGGGAAAAAAGTGAACAACACGCTTAAATAGAGGATGATTAAACAACCATGTTCCTGAATAAAAGCATCATTTCTTTCACAGCAAATGACTTTAGTATCATTCTCTGAAATATTATTAAAAGTATAAAATAATGTGCTCCTTATTTAAGCTAGGAGAAGCTCACCACCAGGCTGGTTAACAGATCAAGGCAGTCAGCTGACGAGCCACATATGGTAGAAACTGCTGCATATGAATTGTTAATGATCTTCACTGAGGAAAATAACCTTCTTCCTGTTGGTGTGGAGCCCAACTGGAGTGTGGAAAAATCCATTAAATGTATGAAGATTACAGTGAGTCAGACTTTATATCCAATTTCAATAGGCTGTTGTGTGAAACTGATTTAGAAATACTTTATGGTTTTTATTAAATTCCCTGGCATCATCTGACCTTGATACACCACTGGCTGAAAGGCCATACCAACAGGGAGATGCTCATCTGCTTGAGGCGAAACCTCCAAATTGGATTGTCTCAAGATGAGTGTTTGTACTTCATCATTCCACTTACTGTTGCCAGTGCTGAGCAGAGGATGGGTATTTGATCCCTCTCAGTCAAACACTGTTCCACCTGAATGCATAAACCAGAAAGGTTTGGTCATACCTGTCTCCATTTAGGGTAAGTCGTGGGAGAGCAGCCTTGAAGATCTGCCTTGTAGGCAAGCAGATCGTGGTGATTTAACAACATCACTGATGCTTAGATGAGATGATTTTTTGAGAGGGAGAATAAGAACTGTTTGTAGAATGTATGCTTCGAGCATCTCTCCTCCTCTGCTGGTAACATCTGTGGCTTTGCAGGGGGAGGTGGATGTAGCCAGCAAACCCTGTGAGTCCCTGCAGAGCTCCCAGGAACAGGGTCTTGGATCCTGTGGCCTGGGGAAGTTGTGCTGCTGCAAGCACTTACATGGCTGTTTGCTCCGGTCCCCTGCTGTGGGGGTAAAGGGGGTAAAGAAGTAAAGAGAATGTTAATGGTGAGGGCTCTTGTTTTCATTTTCCTGTGGCTTTGGCTGCGTCCACCTGTGCCCTTAAACATGTCTTCTATACTGGTGGGAAACTGAGTGAGGGAGAACTTCCCTGTGCTCTGAGAAAAATGAATTATGCCATGCAGTTACTATTGCTGACTTCCTTTCTGCTGGCTTTGGATATATTCTGCTATTATTATGGTTATGATTATTATTATTATTGCTGTTACTGTTGTCGTTGTGTTGCAAAGGAATTGCAGTATGTTTGGTTGTAGGCCTAAAAGCAAGGCCTGGTTTAACTTACGAATAGAATGTGGTGTACAAGAGCAACCTGCTTTGTCGTTGCCAGTGCCACTGACTTTACTGCACTTGGATAGGCAGGGTAAATTCAAGAGTTTCCTGTAGCAGCCTGGGCAGCTGGGAGTGCAGGACCCCAGGCAGGCAGGCAGGCAGGACAATGGGCAGAAGTGTTTGACCCAAATCATCTTCGTTTCATATCGGCACATCACTAATCCATTACACTTACCAAGGTACTTCAAGTACTGCAAATCTTTTCAGTGAAATTAACTGACAGTGATACAGAGAGAGTTTAATTCATCACCTTTGATAAATATCTCAGTTAAACCCACCTTTTTATAATGTTTGGTTGAGTTTATAGAAAAACTTTTTTTGAGCAAGAGGAAAGACTGGTGTAAAGGAGCCATAAGTGCCAGTTTTCGTTCCAACTCATCATCATGAGATAACTAGAGATTTGTGGATACTCTTTGAAGGGAAAAATAACAGTGCAAGCTTACCAATTTAAGAAACCAGGTAAAAGCGGAATGCGTGAAAATGGAATATATTATTTCTAGAGCAGTGTTATCAGCCCTGTTTAGGGCTCTGTTTTGCAGTCCTTTCTTACATAATGCCACTGAGTAAATTCAGCTCTGCAGAATCTGGCCTTCAGTAAATATTTTTAAATCTATTTATAGTTTGTTAAAATGACAGCGTAAAATTGTTATAACAGAAATGTTTTCTCTCTGCAGCTTCAAATATCACCTACTTAGTTTGATCACCAAAGGAAGGATATTGACCTGTTGGAGAGGGTCCAGAGGAGGGCCACAGAAGTGATCAGAGGGATGGAAAACTTTCCTATGAGAAAAGCTGTAGAGAGTTGGGGTTGTTCAGCCTGGGGAGACCTTATTGTGGCCTTGCAGTACTTAAAAGGAGCCTATAAGAAAGATGGGGAAGACTTTTTATCAGGGCCTGTTGCAGTCGGCTGAAGGGTGGTGGTTTTAAACTGAAAGAGGGGAGATTCAGGCTGGAAGTGAGGAAGAAATCTTTTACACTGAGGGTGGTGAAGCACTGGCACAGGTTGCCCAGAGAGGTGGTGGATGTGTCATCCATGGAGACAGTAAAGGCCAGGCTGGATGCGGTTCTGGGCAATGTGACCTAGTTGAAGATGTCCCCGCTCATTTTAGGAGCGTTGGAGTAGATGAGCTTTGAAGGTCACTTCCAACCCAAACTATTCTGTGATTCTATGGTTTTACTCTGTTAGGGCTCCAAAGCTAATATGGGGTTAGCAGTGGTGCTTACAGTGCTGTATAAACCAGGGAGATAGCAGCTTTGGCATTGTGATGGGAGGCTTCAGCCCTGGCAGTCAAATTAAATGATAGTTTTATTTTTATCCCTGAGGAGTAATAAATACATCCCTTACAACATCATTTTGAAGTTAACTTTCAGAGATCTGCACTCCCGTTAAAGCATACGGTTATTTGGCTATAATTGTTTTCCCTGCATGGCTTGTTTTTAGAAGGCCTAAGGGCTATTTATGATAAAGCTGCCAAAGTTTGTATCCTGCATTTTACAGATCACTCTTGGCCAGGATGTAATTTTGCGTCCTGCCTGTGGGTGTTAGATAGTTGTGCAGCCTCAGGTGAAAAACTGTGGAGGAATCGTGACTCAGAGCTGATGAGTAGGATTCATTTACCTTCACTCAGATGTCCGACTCTGAGATGCCTCTGTCGAACCAGTCGTTCTGGCTCTATTTATAGTCCCAGGAGGGAAGCAGGAGCCTGCCAAGGGTGACTCACCTCTGCCTCAGTGAGCACTGTGGGGCAGGGGGTGGCACTGACTGGGACCTGGCTCCTCTGCAGCCAGCCCTGCTGCAGCAGGATTACAGCCCGAGGATTACAGCACTAGCCAAGGCAGGTGTGCTTCTGACTTCACAGACACACCAAGACTCACATTGCATAGAGTCACAGATGGTTTGTGTTGGAAGGGGCCTTAAAGATTATCCAGTTCCAACCCCACTGTAATGGGATGGATACCTTCCACTAGACCAGGCTGCTCAAAGACCCATCCAACCTGGCCTTAAACACTGCCAGGAGTAGAGCAGCCACAGCTTCTCTGGGCACCCTGTGCCAGGGCCTCACTACCCTCACAGTGAAGAATTTCTTCATAATGTCTAATCTAACTTTACCCTCTGTCAGTTTAAAGCCATTACCCCTTGTCTGCAAATGCAAACTGCATTTGCCCTTGTAAAAAGTGCTTCTCCAGATTCCTTGTATCCCCTCTTTAGGTATTGGAAGACTCTTATAAGCTCTCCCTAGCACCTTATCGCCTCCAGGCTAAACAACCCCTCAGCCTGTCCTCACGGGAGAGGTGCTTCTGTCCCCAGTCACGTTCATGGCCTCCTCTAGACTTGCTGGAGCAGGTCCACGTCCCTCTTGTGTCGGGGCTGCAGAGCTGCGTGCAGGACTGCAGGTGGGGTCTCATGTGAGTGGAGTAGAGGGGGAGAATCACCTCCCTCAACCTGCTGCCCGCACTGGTTACATTTGCATAGAGGACTGCAGAAGAAACTGGCAGCATCACATTGTCACAGATCACCTTTAGGGCTGGAGTCTGGCTTCCCACATTTCCTCTGCCTGCTTGTTTGCAGCACACACTGAAGCCTGCCTTCATCTTTAATCGCCATTTCCTGTGGCTGTAGCTTGGATTTGAAAAGGTTAGAGAAACACATGCATGTTGTGGGTTGGATTATGTGCCTCTTTAAAACTGTATTAAAGCCATGAAAATGTAACTCTTGAATGGTACTGCTGCCTTCAGAAGAGGGACCATGTATTTTATCCTTGATGCCTTCACGTGTTACGCAGTATGTGAGGCAAAACTAGCTAGTGGAAACATTAGATGTTATAAACTGTAATTTCTTTTCAGTTTTGTGATGTGGCAATCCAGGTATGTGCAGATCTGCTTCCAAGTGTTTAACACCAGAACAGATTGAGTTGAGTGTTCTGCCAAGTTGGAAATTGTTTATACTGTTACCTTTATATCCATCATCAAAACTTTAAGATCTTGTCATGGTACTTTAAAACGTTTTTGTTCCTAATTCTGTATTCTAATATGGTTGCAGTTTATCACTTTATTATTCACGTAATGCTGAAACCAAGGGATTTTTGAGCAGTCAGATGTAAATTTATGGCTAGTTCAGATTGATTTCAAATCTGCTGCTCATAACTAGTTTTTTATTCATTCTTTTTAGATACAGTATTGAAATTTTTATAACAACATGTATTTCAGAGAGTTTCTGCTGTCTCCAAGGCTTTAGTAGAACTTCACAAGTTGTAACACTAAATCCTTAGTTCTGCAAAGAATGGTTACTGCCACGGAATTACTCCAGTGGGACTGGGCAAGTGCTTTGCTTTGTTTTGTTTTTTCCCTACTTGGGGATTAATCTTTGTAATGCATTAGAAGCATCCCAAAGAAGTTGTTCTGTAATGTTTATTATATCATTTCTTCAAAATAGTTATTTTTTGTAATTATCATTTGAACCATTAACACTGAACTTGAGATGAGAGACTGTGTAGAAGTGCCGCAACTGATAATCGCACAATAACTTGCACATTAAATATGTTAATTAAAAGTCTAAACATTGTTGTGCTCCAACTTGGTCCCATTAAGGACACTCTTGATGCTGATACCATCAAGCAGCCCTACTGATATTTTCAGCCCTGAAATGGGGAGATCTCAAGCGGTGTGTTCTGCATTGCTCCATGGCAGGCCTGTTGGATTAAGGCCAGTTGTAGGAAGCCAACTGGCTACTGAAGTAGCATTTTGTATAGATAATGCTAATTTATAAAGGCATATGGTTCTCTCATGATGTGAGTGCAATTTCTTCATTTACAGACAAGTGCATCCCATTGTTACTCTGAGGAAAGCTTTTGCTTTTGGTATAGGAAGGAGGAAGGGAAATCCTGCCTTTGGATCGGAGTAAAACTCAGAGTAGCCCTGGCATCGAGGCTTGGAGCAGCACAACGAAAGTTTTACAGGAATATCTTCCACTCGGCACTTTTCTGTGCAAAGGGGAATGCTGCGTTGCAGCACTGGTGCAGTTCCCTTTGTTGTGTGTCTTGGGCTCAAGAGGTGAGAAGACTTTGAGTCGGGATTTGCTCTTTAGGGTAATTTCTTGTCTTTTTCTAAGTGTTTGTGCTTCAGTATCCCACTGTTTCCCTCCAGTCTCTTCACTCTCATCTTGTTTCATGGGTTACTGACCCTGAGGCAGGGTGCTGGGCTTTGTTGCTCCAGAGGCTCCTGCTGGTGAAATGCCACCCAAATCTCACCAGTGCTGCTGGAGCTGGTGGGGGAGCAGAGTGCTGCCCAGGAATGCTGTGCTCTGGCCTTTTCCAACACCTAGATTTCCTCTGGGCAGCCCTAGTTCAGGTGGGCTGTTGGGGTCTTGATGTACTTCCAACTGCTCCAAGTCAGGGTTGGCCTTGTGCAGGGTGTAACAGCTGGCACACTGAGCGTGTTCAGCTAACAGCTGTGCTTCATTATAAAGTTGCCTGATTCCTTAACTCACCAAAGGACATATGAGGTACCATATTGTTAGCTGTTACAGTGACAACTTAAAATACAGGAAACACAGCACTGTTACAGTGTTCGTGTGTGATCTTTGTATCTTATTTTAATAGTTATTGCTGTTGGAAATAAACATCTATTTGAATGATTCATTTTTTTTTTTTTTTCAGGAGAAAAAANGGAAACACAGCACTGTTACAGTGTTCGTGTGTGATCTTTGTATCTTATTTTAATAGTTATTGCTGTTGGAAATAAACATCTATTTGAATGATTCATTTTTTTTTTTTTTCAGGAGACAAGAAGTGATGTACTGAATGGCTTTTTGTTAAAATGTAATTACTGGTGTTTGAGAGGAAGCCTGAAAAGAGTCAGCCATGTTGGAACCGTGGCTAAGTAATACCTTAAAACATACTTTACATGTGTAATCTTCTGGTACTAGCAATGTCAGCTCAAGTCAAAGATGCACTAATTAACCATTGCAGTATCTTAGTGAGCTAAGTTTGTACTTAATGTCTTAATGTGAAATTGAATTGTTCTGGTTTCAGGCTTCACCAGTAATCACATCTGGGGTCACTAAATGGGAGCTATGGGTGACCTTGGTGAAGTCCACAGAGTGGCCGTGGGATGTTTTTGCATTTTTGTGTGGGCTTCTTTTGCTCTCTAATTATTCTTCGCAAGTTAAATTAAAAGGGATGTGTAATTAAATTGTTCTATTTTTGAGCTTTTATCATCTGGAGTTGGTGGGCAGTACTGATGTATCTCCTTTGGTGACTGGTATGCAAAACCAGGGTAACTAAGGGGGCTGTGAGGGAGAGAGCTGGAAGAAGTCATTTTCTGCCATGGAAAAAGAGAATGATTTCTGTATTGTGTGCAAAAGCAATTTGGATCTGAGTGGATCTAAGTTGGTGTGTGGATTTTGTTTTTCTAGTTTTAGGGACTAGAACCCCTTTCCTGCAATTCCTACTGCTCATTGGGATTTCAGGGCAGCTTCTGCAACTGAACATGTTTATTTATTCACTGGAGAAATTAAGTGGAGTGAATGCTGGTTGTTTTCCCATGTGCCAGTTCACCCCTTCCCTGCAATTCCTACTGCTCATCGGGATTTCAGGGCAGCTTCTGCAACTGAACATGTTTGTTTATTCACTGGAGAAATTAAGTGGAGTGAATGCTGGTTGTTTTCCCCTGTGCCAGTTCAGCCTTGTGAGATTAAGCAGGGAGGATCGGCTGGGCAGAGATTTCCATCAGCGGGGCTCTGGATTGCTGGTTATTAGATGACCCACATACATCGGGCCCCTGTTGTGACATGTGATTTTTCAGCTCGTCGATGGAAACTGGTGGTGTACAAAGCCCCCTTTGAGATGTGGATAGATGAAAGGAGATGAAACAGCTGGTTTGGTTTTATCCCATTCAGGTCAGATTTTTTGTAGTCAATGTGCAGCATTAATAATAATAAAACCAGCTGTTGTATACCAGAAAACTTGCCATGAAAGGGATGTAATTACTGAGGGGGACGGTACTGTCATTTAATGTATCCTCACTTCAAAGCAGAGATCTTAGTTTTAAGATGAGGAATGATGAATGGCTATGGCATTACTATTAAAGTATTTGCATTGATTATTTTCGTGTTTGAAAGGGGGAGGCAGAGATCATCCTTGATCCTGGAGTGTCATACAGGCGTACTTCAATGCATACATAAAACCCCCTGATGTCATGGAGATAAATGGTTGTTAATTAACTTTTAGCTCTTGAGGATTTAGTAGGAAAAGGAGAAGTGAAGAATCAGCAAAAACAGGAAGGTGTGAAGTCCCTAGTGGAGAGAAAAAGACAGATCTGGTGGGTAAGAGGAGGAGGGATTGCCTGTGGAATAAATTACAACCCCAAGCCAGCACAATGGCCAAAGCTATTTTTTTCTTACAGTTCTTTAGCTAGTCCCTTTCTGCAGCTAGTAGCAAAGATATGAAGGTTTGCTGCCACCACTTGTGCCACTGGCATTTTTTTTTAATGGAAAGCATAATAAATTTGAGGACAGCTGCTTATAAAGCACAGAGGAACCTGGATTGATGTGCACCAGTTGGTGAAGACTGATACAAATCAAATTTGATGGTAGAGACTTTTTAAAGCAATATTAGGTATATTTAGCATAATCCTGGCCCGAGTTGTGTCTGTGCAAGCTTATGAAAGGTACTCTTTTTCTTCTGCGTTATGAATAGATGTCATTTCACAGTAGGTTATTAAGGTTAAGTCCTTCAACTGAAGCCAGGGAATTTTATGCTAAGAGTCATAAAAATCATTATATCACTGACTCTGTGTATAGTAAGCTTCATAACCATCTGATTCCGTCAAGGTATGTCTAACTTACAGTCCTTTGACTTCAGTGGATTTCTGTTACAATTTATGCATTCTTATTTGGGAATTCAGTAAGTATCTTAAGATTTCAGGAAGAGACAACAGGCATTGCTCACAAATGAATACTGAAATCACCTATGCCCTTTTGTAAGCTAGTTACCTACATGTATACATCCTGCAGGTAAACTTCAGCTTCCACAAAGGCTGTCAGACGTGGAAAATAAAGGAAAAAGAAACAGCTTCAAAAGTACCAGTTAAGGAATGAATTTCATTATTTTGACTCTCACACCCACCCACCTCCCCTACCCCTTTTTCTTTTTCCATATGAAGAGCTGTTGTGTCTTAGTATTTTCTAACTCCTAAAACCTTGGAGTAATTTCATTTTGTGTAGTCAAGCATGGAGACAAAGTTTACCTTTTACCTGAGATAGGAAGTCATAAGGGCAGCCAGAAATCCACAGTGCTTTTGAGGTCCATCTCTGCTTTAATGTGATTGTAGGGGCAACTTGAACTGTTGTTCACAGTGTCTGTAATCCCCACAAGCCTTGTGCCAGGTGATGGCAGAGCTCCTCTAAAAAAGGTGTTGAACTGCTTTTGCTTTCTGACGTGAGTCCAATGGAATTAAAAACAATATGATGTTTGAAAAAAGATTATAATCTGTTATCACCTAAACAACATCAGGGGAGTGTTGGATGTAGATTTTAAACTTAATTTAAAATGACACTTGGCCTTGCCTGAGATTTGTTTGTATTTTAGATCATGGGGTAGAACAGTACTTACAAGAGATTTAAAAGGCTTTTTAATACAAAACACACAAATGATATACGAAAACTATTTTTTATTGTCTTTAATGCATATGACGATAGATATAAAACAAACTGAATGATACTATTTGTAGCTTACATTTGTTATCATACTCATATGTTAACTCAGTCGATGTTTTGTGGCTGTCATGAGTTCTCTGTGCTTAATTCTAGCAGCAGTACTAATGAAACCCAGGGGTTTTCTTCCACAGCAGCTGCGGGGGGATATGTGGCTTGGAGAGGGGGACCTGCTGAACCACTGCAGGGAAGGATGCACATGGCACCAGCAGAACTAGAGGTGTTCTCTGCCTAAATGTCGGACGTGCTGCTCCCTTGTTGATAAATAAACTTGAGATTGTTGGTAACCTGTAAATTATTTTGCAGAGCAAGATACTAGCTGAGGGTATGGCTGTTTGCTAGGTAGCTTCAGTGCTAGCTGGTATTTCATGCCCTTGGTTCCCTACAACTAATAGGCAGCTTAAGTTGAAAAATCATGGGTAATATAAGCTGTGTAACTACATAATAGTCAGAAGGGTGTGTGAGTGGAAGATATATGTGTGTTTATTGATATAAAGTAAATATTTATGCTAGCAACACCAACTCAGTTTCAAGTAAAAGGGTGAAAATTCACTGGTGTAGCTTAGTATTGACTGTGAAATTATTGTGGAAAGACCTTTTATTTGTCATTTGTGACATATTAGCCCTAAATGCAAACCCACCAGCTTGTGACTTATCAAGGGAGGAAAGGGGAAAGAAAAGCACAGTTAAGTTTCTTGGGCTTCACAAGGGAAGAAGCAGGATCTTCATCAGCTGGGGAAATGCTGCTCTGAAAATTAAGAGCAATGCTTTCCACCTTTTTAACTCGGGTGTTCCTCCATTTATTGTTTGTTTGTAAATCTCCCTTTCCCATTAATCCTCATTGAGTATAGATTTTCCTCTAATATCAGAACAATGAAAAAATATACTTAGTTCTACCTGAATGGTTTTTTAAATCATATTATTTCTTTCTCCTGCACAACCACTAATGTGTATCCCATTTGGTGACTGAATGTTTTTAATCATTCCATAGTGCTAAAGAGCTGGTCTAGCCTCTAGAGGGATTCAAACAAAGTGTTTTAAATTCAGTATGTTTTAGGAAAGTATTCTTCAAAATAAAAACCAGCAGTGGCACAGAGTAAGATTAGGAAATCACAAGGCTGTTCCCATCAACTTTAATGTTAAAAGTTCAGAATATGAAATGTTTTCTAGTCCCTGGGAATTCTCTTCAGCTACACAGCTTTCTGAAAATGTTTTTTAGAGTGCCCTGGTTTTGGCTGGGTTGGAGTTAATTTTCTTCCTGGTAGCTGGTACAGTGCTGTGGATAATAATGAAAACACAGGAATGTTTTCGCTACTGCTGAGCAGTGCTTGGAGAGTCAAGGGTCTTTCTGCTGCTCACACCATTGAACCCGTGAGGCGGCTGGGGCTGCACAAGGAGTTCAAGGGGACACAGCCAGGACAGCTGACCCCAGCTGACCCAAGGGATATCCCACACTTTAAAACATTGTGCTCAGCATAACAAAGCTGGGGGAAAAGCTGGCCAGGGGCCACTGCTCAGCAACTGGCTGGGCATCAGTCAGCAGGCAGTGAGCAGTTGTATTGTGCCTCACTTATTTTGTATTCTTATTTTTTAAAATAATAATAATAATAATAATAATACTGATAATTTCGCCTTCCATTTCTGCCCTATTAAATTGTCACTATCTCAACCCATGAATTTTCCTGGTTTTACCCAATTCTTTCCATCATCCTACTGAGGGCCAGTGAGCGAGTGGCTGTGTGGTGTTTAGCTACCTGCTAGGTAACACCATGACAGTCTACCCAAAACACTAAGTGAGCAGACTGGAACAGAAGAGTGATTGATTAAACACACATCTGTAATGCTGTGGGATCAGTAACTGTTAGAAAGTTTAACTACTTTCACTAGTAATAATTCCTTAAAAATTGCACATATTTGCTTTAGTCAGCCATATGACTTCACTTTATTTGTTCTATGGGATCATTAGTAAGGCACACAAGCAGTTGTTCATCTGGTCACTTATTCTACTGCATATCTGAATCTTTGTGTATTTGCGCGTGTGTAGTGAAGCCTGTTGTTCTGTCGGAGAAGGCAGTGCACTAATCCAGAGGTCTGGCTGCAGATGTTGATGTTTTTGAAACTTGAAAAACCGTGCATTAACTTCTCAGGAGAGTGTATACAGTAGGCATCTGATCCAGTGAAAGCAAAGCTACATGGGTGTAACCATGAAAAGAAAATAGGAGTAATATCTTGTTGTATTACTGGATCTGACCACATTTGCTGGACACTGCTTCATTTAAGAAAAGGATTGTTCCTTATAGTTCTGCTTGTTTTGTTCTGCTCTCCGTTAATTCCTTTTATTTATATTGGAAAGTTCCATAGGTAACACCAGTGAGACTCTTTTGTAAGCATCAGCCAGATTCTTGGACTTCTAGTGTACAGAACACTGAGCCACACCTTAGCAACAGTTACCTACATCCCTCTGTGGTTTAATTATGCGAGGGAAGCAGGAAGACTCATATGCTTGGGTACCCAATGTGTGCTGCAGATTCCTGCTGACGTTGGTGTTGTCTGGGGTGATCACGTTACCCTGACAACCAAGAACATCCCAGTTCGCAGGGCTGGTCCCTCCATCTCTTTGGATTTTATGAACATAAACTATTTTTGTTCAATACACACCAATTTCATCTTGCACACTTGGCAAGCTGGACATCTACAAATGGCCCCAGCAGAACAACAAAGAGATCTCGTCTAGAAAGATGGATGACAGCCTGCCTCACCACATATGTATCACATTTGCCTGACTCCTCTGTACTTTTCTCCCAAGCAGTTTCTTATATTATAGACATCCTCCAGTTCTGCAGAACGGAGTGATCCCAATTAAAGACAGTTCCTGTGTTCTTTCTTCCTCATTAAATCTTCTGTTGTTTATTAATTTTGGTCAGTGTAATGGTGTCACATGGCTGGAGCAGTGAGTAAAGTCACCTGTTTGTTCTCTTGCTGCGCTCAAATATAACAGAAACTGGAGCCAGTGGGGAAATAATTTAACATTTCAAGTCCTTAAGGGGATCACAAGCCTTTGGAAGTGTAATAAGCACGTAAATTTTCCACAGAACTAGGTATTTGAGAACGTCCCTCCAAATAACAGTCTGGATTTGGTTTCTTACTGAGTCGCTTTACTAGCACAGAGTAAGAAGTTTAATTATCTGGTAAAGTATTTCTTTCCTATGATGGATTCCTTCAGGTTCAGAGAACTGCATGTGTCTGTGCATATAGTTTCTTAGTTTAACAATTACTCATTTATTTTCAAAATAGGGAATTTTGGCCAATGGGATTTCTTGGCTGCTGTATTCTAGAAACTAAATGTAAGA
Source organism: Agapornis roseicollis (assembly GCA_002631895.1). NCBI lineage: Eukaryota > Metazoa > Chordata > Aves > Psittaciformes > Psittacidae > Agapornis > Agapornis roseicollis. Next base: position 114,116 of record NDXB01017962.1, read on the forward strand.
CTGTAAAAACCCAAACCAAATGTAAAAGACTTTTTACGTTGGTCAAAGGAGTGCTAAAAATGAAACAAAAATCTGAATACTGGTTCTTTGAAAATAGCGTTCCTTATTCGAGGCCATTTAATGATTTCTAGCTGAAATATGCATCATCTATGAACAATTTTCCCTGTCTCCAGATGCCAGAATGCCAGCCCTTTAAACTGAATGTCAGACCATGTTTTTCATGGGTCACACATTCCAACCAGGAATAGCAGCTCTACAACTGGAGTGTCCAGTGCTCCTTTCTGCTTGATGTCACACAGCAGAGCCATGTTACTGCTTGTTGCTGCTGTTACTGTGAAGCTGGCTGTGATTTTGTTAGAAATATTGATCTTCATCCTTACATATTGCTTTAGTTTATGTTAGCGATTCAGAAATTACTGCTTTCCTTTCTGGAGAGCTGGTGTGTGGTGGTAATGGTGCGTGACCTGGGAAGAAGAAAATAGGAGAGTGATTGCTTTAAACCTTTGGTGTCACTGGAGGTTTTAATTTGAGATCTCTGTTTCTAAGTACAGTGCTTGTGCTGAAGGCTAGGGAATAAGGAAAGGTGCGGGTTTCCCCTCCTCTCCCTTCCCCCTCCCCGAGCCTTAAAAGCATTACATTTTACTTTGATAGCTCACTGTCCCTGCAGTTCTCTAAGGAAACAATTGAGCTATTATTGGCAAAGTTACCTGAAAAATACAAGTATGCAGCCTTTGTTTATTGGGAAGCACTGGCTGCCCAACCTGTGCCAGCTGTCCCTGCAGCACAGAGCAGTGTCCAGCAGCTGTGAGCAGCTGGAACAACTCTGTCGTGGTCCAGTCTTTTCCTTGGTGGTGCCCGGCTCTTGCACACTCTGTGCCTGGCACAGTGAGGCTGAGGCAGCTAAGGAACATGCCTCTGTAAGCCCAAGGAGCTGGTGGGGTCTGTGCCTTTGCTGTCTGCTGTCTGGATGGGGATGAATACTCACCGTGGCTGAGAATTTTTCTGTTGCACATGGTGTGAGTTTGTTGGCACCTGTGAAGACATTCCCTTTGGTACCCCAGTGTATTCTTTTGTGTTGTTTGGTTGAGTGGTTGTTTTTTTCTTTCCAGTGTATATGTTAGATTCTGAAGTACTGATGTGGGCAGTGGAGAACAGAGCAGGTATATGCATATATCAGACATGTGTTCTTACTATTTTTGGCAGTATGTTTTCTCCTCCTGAAATAAGAAATTCTCTATAGCTGTGTCTGTGTTGCCACCGCTCCAGCTTCTTCCCTTTATGTACACAGCTTTTTAGATTTTAAAGCTGGAAAGCAGCCTTAGATCCTCTAGTCTGCTCTCTTGTATCACACAGGTCATAGAGTTTCATCCAGTTATTTCTAACTTCATTAAAATGTAACTATTCAAAATGCCTCTGGTCCTTGTTAAAGATTTCTAGGTACAGCTTTCTGTTTCCCTTTTTCTTTTTCTCATATTCAGTAAGTTTATCTTCTGGTTAAAATTTTTGCTTCTGGATGTCACATCTCCTTTTTTGTCTCATTGTGATTTCCCAATTAATATTAATTTCTCTCTGGTTTTATATATGCTCTCCAATGGCATTGTTTATGGGTCAGGAGAGAGGGTTTAGCATTGTTGCCTAAAATAAACTCCCAGCTGCTAATGCTGCTGCTCCCAGTAGTTAATGGCTGCTTGGCTGAAACACATGTCTGTAGCTTTGCTTGCTTACCTAATTATGCTTAAAGTAGGAATAAAGGAATTCATATTTAGGGCATGTAAATGTTGCCTTGAATTCCCAGGTAAAAAAAAAAAAGTAGACCTAAATGGGCAGTTGATGCTTCCAAGCCCTGTTATAAGACTGACTGCAAACAAGGAGTGCTGAGTTAGTCATCCTGAGCTCCTGGAAAAACAAACAAGCAAGCAAACAAAAAACCAGCTGCCAGGTGGTGCTGAGGTTGTACATGGGAATGCTGCCTCTGGTTGTGTCCACAAACGTGGTGCATGGTGGTTCTGTGGGATACCATTGCTGAGGCACAGTTTCTGAAGTTGCTTGACTTGCAAATGCCATGCAGTTACACAGGTATTCAGTGTCAAGTATTAGGTGTTTTCTGTATATGGTACCTCCACTTGCTTCTGAGGGTAATGGGAACCCTGCTACAGAATAAGACTTCTCCTGCCTCTTATTATAAGCAGAGCACTGACAGAGATTATGGGCTCTACTCCTACTTACCTGGGTGTGTTCCAGGTGCTCTTCAAAGCTCTGGCAAATACCAAACTGTGACTAAAGTGTATTTCCTATTCTGTGCTTTGTATAAGATGACCCAGCACTTAGGAATGTTCATTTGTAGCTGGACTCTGTACGGAATTGCTAGGAACCATTGACACTAGTGTACTGGTGAAGGCAGACATGGGAAGGGGAGTCCGAAAGTGGAGCAGCCAGCAGCCAAGTGGAGCCTCTGAAGGGCAGGTCAGTAGCAGCCTTATATTTTTTGTTGGTGTTAAGGTTATGAGGATTTCTTGCAGAATGGAGTCTGTAGGACTCAACACGTAAGTCTGACTGTAGGTAAATGCAGTCTGTTGTTGGTTGTGTGTGTTAGACCTTCATGTTGTATGTCATGTGAAAGTGTAGATTGTGACTGATAGTAGGATGCAGCCCAGAGCCATGGTTTGAATGTTGTTGAAGTTCAGCAGCTCCTGGTATAAAATCATAGCCGTTTGTGAAGAAACGTGTCTTGGTCTTCATTCTCCAAGACAGGAGACTTTAGGCATGTGAATAATCTTGTCCAAACTGAAAAGTTAGTGTTTTTGGCTGAGGTTTTATTATAATGCTGAGTTTTGTACAGGGAAATTGTGCAAACAATTGGTTGTTATCAGGGAGTATAAGAAATACAACTGAACAGCTGATGGAAACTTTGGGCTCTTTGGTGTTTTGGGGTCTGGACTGGAACCAGTGACCAAGTGGTGGAATGCTCCATATCTGATTAACTGCTCCCCTGCACGATGCAGTCACCTGTGAAAATGTGTTTCAGTGTGGCAGATGTTTACAGGGTAGGAAACAGCAAACATTTGACTTCAGTTATTTTCATCATTGCCGAGTTTCCTTAGGATTGAAAGGGATGCCCATGGAATGAATCCAAATGGATATTAGGGGCACTGACTTTTTGTTCTAATATTGCTCAAGTGGGAATAATAAAGTGTTGGTGCCCGTTACTCTGTGTGTAATGATGTAATGCTCTGTTTAGCTGATGTGGGGGTTTTTAAAAAGTAATTTTCTTTTGCCAACTGTTTGATTCTCCATTTGCAGCTCAGGGTATTGGTGACCACAGTAGTCAAAGCTGAAGATTTTTTGCTTTTTATAAATATGTTGTGTGTGCTTAGAAATGATTATATATAAAGCCTTTGCTAAAATGTTTTTTTTTCCATTGTAATCAACCATTGAGTACCCATTGTGTTATTGTGCTTAGAGGGGATCAAAAAGATTAATTTCCATATTGGTGTATAGTTCTGATCCTCAGCTTCAGGTCTGGAAGTGAATCTCACAGATTTCCTTGCCTTGGGTGCTGTTGCAGGTTGCTGTTGCCCTTTGGAACGACGGATGAGCATCTGCAGTTTGCAGCCAGGGCCTCAGTCTCTAAGAAAATGTGATACTCCAGATCAAGGACTAACCTTAATCTGAGTGACCATAATGCAGCTCAGAGCATAGGTACGTCAGGCTTTTTTCACAGAAACCTGAGAGACATAAATAGTGCCATTTCAATAATGTTGTCACGGATCAATGCAGGCTCTGAATGCAGTTAAATTGCACATGAAGCTGTTGAGAAGAATTAACTGTGAAGTTTTGGAATGTTTTTTATGCACACCTGGCCAGCCGGGTAAACTGTGAGGTTGCATCAGTTTCCATTAAAACCAAAAGAGAATTATTTTTATGCTAAAACTTCTGAGAACATGACTCAAGTGTGTAGCTGGCAGTTCAAAGCCACAAGAGAAATAACCCGATTGTTGCTCTGGGTTTTTTTTTTTTTAAACCTTCATATTTTGTTGACCTAAACTTCAAGATGTTGAGGGTTAGCTTGTAATTCCTGGATTTGCAAAACGGCAGACCCCTCAGACCAGTAATTCTACTGTTACTCTTTTGATGTGTATCTCAAGTGAGCTCATTCAAGAACAGGTATGTACAAACATGTAGAGTGATTTGAACTGGGTCTTCCAATGTTGACTACAACTCAGTATCAATGAAATATCTTAATGTTTTAATGAGATTGGATTTTAATTTATGGTGCATCTTCAGAGGGAAGCTTATTGTGTGAAAGGCAGGAAGAGGATGTCTCTGATCCCTCAGTTCTTTCATACAGAAGAGTCATGGGGGAGTGTGCTTTAATGCAGTTTATTCTCTGTGAATCAGTTGTGGCTCTGTTTCAGATACTCGAACATTTACTTTTCAGGATTTTTAGATTTTGGACTCTTTAATCCCAACCTTGCTTTCCAAAGCCTGCTCTGCAGAGGCTTTAAACCTAACAGAAAAATCCATTTTAGCTACTATTTATCGCTCCATAGCCATTGGGGAAAAAATGTCACACCGCTTCCCTGCCAAGTACAGTAGCTTCAGTGAAGAGGAAACACACCCTTGGGATGGTTATGAAATATATTTATTACTCTAGAAAACGAACTTTTAAATATTTCAGAGAGCTGCTGACAGGAGTAAGTGTTTTTCTTAGATACCTTGCCATCACCTGGAAAATATGGCACTCTCCAAGGCCTTCCCAACTTAGGGTCTTGTGGGATCCACCGCAGCAGAGGACTGGAGTTTTTTGATCCCTGTTTTTTGATGGAAGAGTTTGGAGGCTGCTTGGTTCCTTCTTCTTACGGGTTGCCTCAAGCCTTATTGCTGATCACTGAAATCTGCAGTATCAGCTTCCCATTGATACATCAGCAAGGGAGAGAGTAGGAAAGTGTACCTTGCCACTCAGAGCTAGTGCACATCTCACTATTGTGATTATAAGTAAAATAGGGCTTGATGTGTAGCATCAGGCCTGTCTTTGCTTTAAGTAGCAGGCATTCAACATCCTGATCTGTCTATAGTCAGATAGGCAGTGTTTCTCCTGGAAGCACTGCTGGGAATGTCCCCGTGATGTGGCATCTTTTAGCTCCCTGTTTCCAGGGTGGGTTTCAATTAATTGTGTATGCCTACATGTTCATAATCGATCTAATTCCTTGTAAAACTGAAATCCAGCTTTAGTCTCAAGTGGTGAACTCTACTGCAGTTGTCATTTGTTTTAACTAAGCCTCTTCTCTTCAAGTGTAGCCCAGGCAGGGAGACCGAGCAGTTTCTGCTGTAACAGAGAAAAATCTTAATTTCTTCTGGTCTTGTGCTAAACAGTCTGTGTTCTGGCAGCAGCTCAGGCCTCTGTGTCGGATAGATACCGTGCTCTCTGCTGGACCTCTGTGTCTGAGCCGTATCTCGGTGGAAGGCAAGAAAAACGAGGCTCAAGCAGATACATTTGTCTAACCCAAGGCATCACAGTGTGGCACGTACTTGCAGGGTACACTATCTTGATTTAATCTTTTTGCTAGGCATTTGTTTTCTGGTTCTAATAGGCATAGCATGTAGTGGCTAGAGGCTTTCACTGAGTCTTTCACTGAGCCCACATGCAGCTGAGTGTCTTCTGATGATCTGCACCTTAGTAGCTGTAGGTAGGAGGATGTCAGGTGCCTCAGCCACCATGCACTGATGCTCACCTCCCTGTACTCAATTTCATCCATTGTCATTTCTGCAACTCGTATCTCCCTGAGCACTGCGGCTGGGAAGAAGTACTGAACAATCATTTGCAGCTCCCTTTGTGCATTTCCTTTTATTGAAGGAGCTCTGTGAGAGTGAGCTGAAAAGCCCCTATCAGAGAAAATAAATACTTTCAAGTGACTTCTGAGTATATAATCAACCCATGTAATATTATGACTGTATTAATGATGCCTGCTTCTTTCAATTACCTGTGATAATCATTAGTTTCTTTGATTTTCTGGTGTTTCCTAGAATAACGCTCAACCTGATTGAGATCCCTGGTGGTTGTTGCATTTCAAATAACCTTAAAATACTGTGTAGACCTGATCTAAGAGAGGGCACCGGAGAGCAGGCACAAGACTGCATCTCTGCTGCGGGAGTTTTCAAAGGATCTGTGATTCCTCCAGACTTCTAAAGCGATTATACTGTGCCACACTTGTGAATGGGGTGCCAAGGCTTCTGGGGAGGTGGAAGGGGTTTGCTTCTTTAATGAGTATGTTTTCAAAGAAAAATTACGTTTCCTTCTCACATGAAAGAAAGTAATGTGTACACAAATGCTAGCCATTATTTGGGAAATGGCTCAAGCTCAAAAGTTCTGACTGGAAACCATTAGGAAGAAAAACGTTCTCCACCATCAATTAATGCATTGTTTTTCTTGTCCTTTCATGTTGCTAAGCAAGCCAAGAGATAAGGGGCCAGCTGTAATCCATCTCGTCAGATGAGTTAAGTCACTTCGTGTTACACCGGTCATCTGGAAGATGAAAACTCCATTTCACTCTGAGTCTGATTTTTAGATCATATTTTTCAAATTATCTTTGCTTTTACTTAATGTTCTTCTATTCCACTGGTATTGGTTGAGCATTCTGATCCAAGAATTGATAGTATAATGCTGCCTTTTACACTGCATAATGTCGAAGAAAAGGTGTTAATACCTGTTTGGTGTGATACTTTAAATCAAAATGTTTGGTTTTAAGTAGATTCTGGTAATTAATTGCCCTCTGTGTCTTGAGAGCCACTTCATCACCCACTCTAATTATGGAGGGTAAGTTCAGCAGGAGATACCGAGCCCTCCTTGTAATGAGCTAGATCAGGCCCTGCCTGCCCTGCAGCCCAGGAGGAGGGAAGCTCTGGTAGAATTCATGGGGACAGGTTGAGATACTGGTGCCTCAGCTGAGACACACAGCTGCTTGTTTTTGCTTCCTCCACCAGAAAGGCTGAACAGCAGCTTTGGGAAATGATGGTGAGGCTTGGTGATAGCACCTTCAACTTTTGCATCTCACCTGTCACAGCCCGCAACACCCCAGTGCTTGTCCCGTGGCCTGAGTTTGCACAGTTACACCACTGCCGATGTTGGAGCTGGCCAGCTGGAATGCTGGTCTTCTCCTGACCGTTTGTGGTACCACTGATGCTCAGCTCAACAGGTCCAAAGGGAGGGGAACACAGGCTGAATGTGGATTATGCAACCTTCACCTGCTGTATCAGAGATACTGTATATGTGGCTTTCCTGTCTGTCCTTCACCTCTGGATGCTAAGGAAAATGGTGGCAGAAGTTAGTGTTAAGACCAGACTTACTGGAAGCTTTTCTGGAATTAGCTGTTGTAGACACCTCTGACCACAGGAGATGGGGTGAGAGACAGGAGTGATATAGGTATGAGTCCTATGAGCTCTGCAAAATAGAGCATTGGCTGGTGAGAACAGTGACACCCTCAGATCACTTGTCTTGGTCTCTTAATGTTTTTATTTTGTTGAAACACTAGAATCAGACCCTGCAGCACATTTAAAGACATATGTGACCTTTCCTGTGTACAGCAAAGTGTTCTGAGTGCAGGAGGGTACAGAAAGGAGCTTGATTTGTCATTTTAAATAGTTATGATCTAGGCATTTTTCAATGCCTCTGCTGAAACTGAAGGCTCACCTGCTCAGTGAAGCTGTGGAATGCAGTCATGCCTGCAGCCTATGTTCTGCATTTATGAAGTCCCTTTTAAACAATGGATTACTTTTATGCAATTTAGAGTTTTATACTGACTAACAGAAATAGAACACATTTCCTGGAGTTAAACTCATTAGGTTTTAATACTACCAAGATGATTACAGATAGTTTTACCTAGAACACGGGAAATCACTCACCAGTGTTAAAGTGCATTGTCTCTGCTGGAAACACCACCAGCAATATGCGTCCATAGGAGAGAAGCTAACTTGTGGGGACCATGTACCATTGTAGCTGTTTCAACTCCCCACTGGCTGGTACATTAGACTGTTAGAGGCACCTACACATGAAACAGTTGGAGATCCAAGGCTGGCTCATCCTGCGTGGTGCTGGTGGTCTGCTGTTGGGATTTGTCAGTGAAGAAAAAAGCTGTGGCTGCCCTGGCAGTGGGACCAGCTGGCATGGAGGAGCCCTGGCCAGAGCTGTTGGCTCTATTACACTCCAAAACGGGTTGGTCACATCCCAACTGGTGGTGGCAGAGCTTACTCCTGAGCTGAGCCAGCTATTGGCCTGGAAGAGTGCTGCTTGGTCTGGGGCCAGGCACTGCCAGGGGCCATCACCCGCTGTGAGAGTATAGACCCCACCGTGAAAGTGTAGACAATGAGGTTCCTTTTCCCGGGAACATTCCCTGGCACTGCTTAATGTGCTGGGATAGATGGAGCCTGTGATCCTTGAAGAGTGATTTTATTAATATAAATCTTATGTAGGAGGACAGCTCTCATTTATGAAAGAGGTTTGGTCTTGCGTGGGAAGCTGAGGAAAGGGGGAAGATGAGAAGAGGGATTTAACCTGTTGATTACTGATGAGCTTTCTTCAAAGAGGAGGCTGAATAAGCTATTGCTAAGTAAGGTTGGGGTAAAGTTTGCATTGGTCATTGATTGGCTGGGATGTGCAGTTACTGTTCTGGTGCCTCTGAAACAGATGTTCTGTAGCTTGTTTGTTTCTCTGTAGTCTAGGAAGAAATGCACTTTGTTCTTCTACCTGACCATATTATTTCAACTGAAATTTCAAGTATTAATTTAAGCATAATTCTTCCCTTTCCATCAAAGATGCCCTTATTTTTTTTTTTTTACTTTATTTTCATACAGCCGTAGGGCAGGTACAGAACATAGCCTGCTGCAGTTTCATTGTTTAGACAAAGATGCCTTCGTGTTTCTTCAACACTGAAGTTGTGGTATACAACCACTAAGATCTGTTCATATAGATGTAGACGATCTCTACCCTCCCTCTCTGCCTAGCAACTTGGAGTAGATCTGTATTCCTTTCGCTTTACTTGGCCTTTATAGTATCAGTTTTTGCTTTTAGACACATGGTCAGAGTGTCTAAGAGCAAGCTTAGGAGGAAGAGCAGGTTTGATACTCTTGGATCCCATCTGCAGAGTATTTCATCTATTCCTGTGTTACATTCCAGTCTAAACAATTGCATAATTTTATTAATATCTTTGGACTTGCTTGACAGTCCCGACAATATAATATAATGGGAGTAAATTGTTTATTATTGGGTTGTGAAGTGGTGAGCTTTTTCTCATACATATATATATATAAATATACATATATATGAGTCATTTGTTGAATGCCTTCATTCCTCTCTTTATCCCTCTTAACTAAGTGTATAAATTATATCTCAGGTTGTGTAAACTTTTTCTTGTGGTGAACCTGTTTTAGTATGTTTCTTTCTTTGACTTCTGTCTCCTTCAGCTGTCTGAAACAAGAGACTACAGTTGGCATATGTTTGTTACAGAGACTCCATGGAAGAGATGAAGGCAAGGTGGAGTCTTCCTTATCAGAAGCTCTTTTTATACAGAAGCTGGCTAACTTAGCAGATGTAGTCAATGATGCCGTGCATTTTAATTCTATTTCAGAGTAAATACAGTGCGGCTTAATTTGTGGCTGGCAGGTTTCTTCTTTTTTGAAACACATCTTCTGAGGCTATTTACATGAGATGTTGGGGTTTTTTTCTGCTTTTCCCCTCTTGTCCTTTTTTGTTGGCAATCTGAGGATAAAATCTCCATCAAATAGATAGTACCTCCCACAGCAGCTTCCAAAAGCTAAATCAAAGAACAGAAGAGTGGAAAGCTCTTAGGAGCTGAAAACCATCAGAACCAGATGAGCCTTGGAAGTTGAGTTTCCTGCTTTGGGGGGATACTTCCTGTGCATTCTGCAGTTGTGGATTTCTTATGCTACTTCTTTGCTGTTTTTCCTAAAGATTTGTAATAAGTGACTGAGTCTAGGAAGTGAAACTGGTAGTACATCCAAACAACATTATAAAGCTGTCAATGTAAGCTGGATTTCTTAGTTTAGTTTTTCTTTCTTAGCTAAGAAAGGAGAAAGATTTCAAACACTTATGTTTAATTCAGAGAACATTATATATCCAGAGGAGATAGTGTAGTTGAATTTCTTTTTGTATGACGAAGAGTGTGCCAGGTCCATGTATGTTTCACAGAAAACATCGTTACATCAGTGTTATGAGTTCCATCTAAAATTTCTGCCAACATAGTCTAACAAAGCGATTTAATAAGCATACCCTTCCAGTATTAAAGAGTGAACTCAACCTTGGATGCTCTTGTGTGAATCTACCAAAACATCATCGTTAGTGCTATTAACCAGTTTATGCTCCGAGAAAACGGCACTTGTTTTGTTCAGTCTACAAATGTGAAGGTTAAAAATAATTCTTACCAATTCATGAAATTTGCCATTTTGGGGACAAGTTACAGGCCCTGAGCAACCTATGGTGGAAGCAGTATAAGGAGAGTTTCTGTTCTTGTGCAGTGTGCGTCAGTCAGGAGATTTCCAGATTTTGTAGAACTTGCAATGTAATGCGTGAATGTTTTAATGGGAGCACACAAACCCACCTGTCTGTTGGGCATCGCAAGGTCACTGAATGGGGTGATTTTTGTGATTGACTATCTCATTTTTGAAGTGAGTTCAAAAACAACTGTGCAAGTTAGAAATATCAGCAAAGCATTCCTTTGAAACTGAGGATAATAAAAGGAATTGTGTTTGTGGAATTAGCTCATTTCTAATGAATCTTAAAACCATTGGATTGGCCTTGAAATGTTCATTTGTTTGGTTGGTTTTGGTTATTTTTTTGGTTTTTTTTTTTTTTTTTTTGAGAATATAAACTCATTTTTTTTTTTACTTTCCTGCTCCATTTAAATCAGTTTTTTGC
>NDXB01017964.1:1752-19166 GCA_002631895.1 Agapornis roseicollis
TTTTTTTTTTTTTTTTTTTTTTTTTTTTTTAATTTCTGAAAAGGCTTAAAGAAACAGAGACCTCTGTGACCTTGTATGTGATGTGGGCAGCTCACACTGTTTGTTTAACCACCATCTCACGTCATCTGTTCACAGTAGGGCCTTTTTACTGTTCTGGGATCCAGTATGTTAGAAATATGTGTAGGAAGGCAGGTTTACACTGGATCACACCAGTGGTCTGCCTCTTTCTGCATCCTGTTTCTAGTACTGAAAAAACATAGATACTTCAGCTAAGTGTATGCACATGCCAAAATGATAACTTCCCCTAATATTCTTTCATTTCTCTTATTCCCCATTTTCATTTTGGGGGCTTTCTAGGCTCTAAGTATTTTCTCTGCATTTAATGATACTAAGTGAAATTATCTCCTGTGATCTTTTCCAGCCTATCCTTGAATCTGTGGCACATTTTGTGTCCTCAGATGGAGTGCTGTGGATACCTCCTATTATTCACAGGACTCTGTGCAGGTGTTCCACCAGCATATTATTGGTTGCATGAAAAATCCAGTTTTGAATCTTGCTCCTCATACCTTTGTTTGCCCTCTCAGCTGATTTTCTGGAATTTAAGTCCATGAGACAGGGAAGTGCAATATGTTTTCAGATGGAGGAGGTCTGTTTTTTCCCATAGTCCCACACATAAAGGAATTCTATTGAGATGCATGTTTACCAGTGCAAATGTCAAGCAATCAAGAACTTGGTGCTGAAAATGTCTGCATAATCAAAAGTGGAAATCACATAGAATCACAGAATCCCAGACTGGTTTGGGTTGGAAGAGACGTTAAAGCTCATCCAGTTCCAACCCCCTGCCACAGGCAGGGACACCTTCCATTAGACCAGGCTGTTCCAAGCTCCATCCATCCTGCCCTTGAACACTGCCAGGGATGTGGCAGCCACAGCTTCTCTGAGCAACCTGTGCCAGGGCCTCACCACCCTCACAGGGAAGAACTTTTTCCTAAGAGTTCATCTCAATCTCGCCTCTGTCAGGTTAAAGCCATTCCCCCTTGTCCTCTCACTACACATTCTTACATTCTCACTCAAAAGATCTACATTGTCTTCTAGTAGTCTGAGAATACTTGTGAAAGGAAAATAGTAATTTTGCTGTGCTGTTGAAGCAGAATTATAAAGACGCTTGAAGGTGTCTTGTAATAAATGAAAGCTTTAGCTCTGCTTCTGAGTGGCAACTGAATTTGGTTAGTCAATGGTAAAGCATCTGCACAGGTTTTTTGCTATACAAGAGCAAGCTCAGCCTTCACAAACAAATGGAATTGGTATTTGTCTAGCTGCAAGAAATGTTTTGGATTTTGAGACAAAGTGTTTCCAATACTCAGTAGGTGTCCTCGGTTCAGCAGTAGAAGTCATTTTTCTCCTTCGTGGTAGCTGGTGCAGTGCTGCATTTTCAAATTCAGTCTGAGAATAGTGCTGATAACACAATAATGTGGTTTAAACCATGAAAGTATGTCAGTTAAAGAGTGATAGAAAATGCTGTGTGACCTAAGCAAATGTGATAGATGATGTAAGAAAAAAAGAAGTAGAATAATGGTGAATGAAAAGTTCAGAAAGCTCCATCACTCATCAATTGTTCATGGTCTGCTGGTAATATGAAGAATGAAGAGCAGCACTCCAAAAATTAGAAAGAAGATTGTGTGATACTTCTAAGCTTGCAGCAAAAAGGATGTATATGGAATAACTAGATGCAGGTTCACTTGTTTATTCTTTCCATGACTTAGGTAGCATCACCTGATTTCATATAATTGTAAGCCTGGCTTGAGGTAGCAACCCAGATGACAGTCCTAAACATACATAATTATCTCCATCTTTTTTGGAGTGTTCCATCTTGGTCATTTTAGACTATTATTGCTGTTGTTATTACTGTTGGTTTTGTTGTTGTTACTTACAGTTTTTAAGTTACTCTGAGGAAATTAGCATCAATGAAAAAAAAGGAGAAAAAGTATCATATCTTGTGCTGACAAAGATGGATGGATGAAATTATTTTGAGGCCTAGGAAGGAAAACATTTACAGCAAAGCAGAAAATGGACTGTTGCAAATGTGTGTTAACTTGCCTGAGAGCTGAAACTCTAGGCAGTTCATAGTTTTGCAGTTAAATGACTGCAATGGTACGTGTAGTAGCTGAGAAGTATCTGGACATCTGCTCTTAGAACAAGAGGATGATGCCACACAATTCCCACCTTTGCTAGTTTAGGTTTATTCACAACCCCCTGCAGCAGTTGCTAAACCCCATACTTATGCATAAATATCAATTCTGAATGTGGGCTGCCATAAGACATTAAGAAGTTCCAAGAGACTGTCCAGTTTGTCAACTCAGCTTAAGCCACTAAACTCTTCCATGGGTTGGAAATTGAGACTTCTTCTCTCCTCTGACTCACTAGAACATTTGGTATAAGAATGTGGTTTGGGACATGCCAAGCATTGGATTTTTTTCCTGATCTTAACTATAAGATACTTCTGACATTAAAAATGGAAACTGTCCATAAGTATAATGCACATGTGTTTTTTCTTTCTTTTTTTCTCTTTTTCATTTTTTTTTTTTTTTTTTTTTAGGGTTTTTTTTTTTTTATTGGTTTTTGTTTTGTTTGGTTTGGTTTTTAAAAGAGAATATCTATATATATTCATTTCTATGCCCCTGAGTTTGCAGCCAGATTTCACAAGCACTTGAAATCTGGTGTCAACATTNATTAGGAGTCTCTATTTTGTAATGGTTGTAGAACTGGCTTCTGTTTTCTTCCTCTAGCCACGGCATACTAGAAAGGGTTTCCCAGGATGGTAGTACATCCTGCTGTTAGGAACAGAAATATTTCTATGTAAATGAATTTCATAGACCTGAATTTGCCAGATATGAGGCAAGTGTTCCATGCAGAAGATGCTGCAAGGTGAAATGTAGTTCATTAAAGGTGCTAGCATCCTCCTGTGGGCTAAGCACAGGTAATGTTTGCCTATAAATCAGTCTGTAGACCATACTTGTCCTTGTTGAACAGCTGGGGACAGCGTTGGCTGTGCCTTTCCAGTTAAAGTCCTCCCCTGGATAAAATCCCATTGATGACACATTGTTCTGAAGGCTACAGTGTCCTGAATAGAGGTTTATTTTTGTAAGTATGCATGTCACAGCCAAAAATTGATTTCTGTGGAGAATAATACTAATGTGGCTTCTGGTTCACTCAAAGAGAGGCTCCAGCTTTTGCCTTAATATTTTGCCTGTGCATATGAGTTCTGGCAGATGATGCTATTGTCAGTGTTATTTTACCTATTCCTCTCAGCTAAGTAGTTTTGGTGGAGAATTGTGAGTTTCTCTTTCCTGCTGTGGTGCTGATGCATGTTTGATAGGATGTCTTGATCAGATACAGAAGTGCCAAATTGCAATTCAGTTACCAGGGTGCAAGGGAAAAAAAACATGAGTTAGATTTGACGTTCAGCAAAAATAAGTAGGATCATGAAAAGGATCTGAGGAAACATAATTACCCAATTTTTCATGGTTTCCTTACACACTGCATGTCATTTGTTATGTTCATTGTGAGGTGGGATGTCATTGCAATGACAGCGCAGTCCCTTGCTGCATGAAGTGGACATGGAGGTATTGGCTGCCTTTTAGAGCTCAGTTTTTGCTAAAATCACAATATCTTGTACTGAAGCTGATTCCTGGATGAGGTGTCTGTGAATAAAAAGAGACAGAGCTGTCTGTCAGGACTTATCATGAGTGTTAGAGAATGAAGGATAATGAATTCTTCAGTAGATTCTTTCAGTCCCAGAAAAGTACAGACCAAACCATTACCTGAGGCTAGTGCCTGCTGTTTTCAGTCTGAATTCCTGTGCTTAGCAGGATTATTCTTAGAAGCTGAAATTGAAGGTACCTCTTGAGATCTGCCCAAGACTGCACAATGAGGTTTGGAATATCATATATGTACATACATATATTCATACTCTTTGAAAAAGACAGAAACTGTGCTCCATGCATGTTGTAATGACAAATAAGAGAATCACAGAGTGGTTTGGGTTGGAAGGGACTTTAAAGCTCATCAAGTTCCAAACCCCTGCCATGGGCAGGGACACCTTCCACTAGACCAGGTTGCTCCTCAAAGCCCTGTCCAACCTGG
This sequence comes from Agapornis roseicollis, assembly GCA_002631895.1. Classification (NCBI taxonomy): domain Eukaryota; kingdom Metazoa; phylum Chordata; class Aves; order Psittaciformes; family Psittacidae; genus Agapornis; species Agapornis roseicollis. The sequence continues at coordinate 5,896 of NDXB01017964.1, forward strand.
CCTTGAACCCTAATGTCTAATATAAATCTGTCAGGTTAAAGCCATTCCCCCTTGTCCTGTCACTACAGGCCCTTGTCAAAAGCCCCTCTCCAGCTTTCTTGTAGTCCCTTTAGGCACTGGAAGCTGCTCTAAGGTCTCCCCTTAAGAAGCCTTCTCTTCCCCATGCTGAACCAGCCCAGCTCTCTCAGCCTGTCTCCAGAGCAGAGCTGCTCCAGCCCTTGCAGCATCTCCATGGCCTCCTCCAAACTCCTTCCAGCAGCTCCACGCCCCTCTTGTGTTGCTGCCCCAGGGCTGGACACAGGACTGCAGGGGGGTCTCCCCAGAGCACAGCAGAAGGGCAAAATCCCCTCTCTTGACCTACTGCTCATACTCTGGGGATGCAGCCCGGCACATGGCGGGATTCTGGGCTGCAAGGTCACTCTGCTGTACACAAAGTACTGGTTTATACTCACTTGGGAGAGACAAAACTAAAGTGGTTAGAGTCCAGATATCTGGCAGAGAAAGGCTAGATTCCTTCCTGGGAATGGTCTTCTTCCTTTGAAGGATCAGCATCAGGTGAGGAAATTAACCCATTAGATAAATTGATGCAGAAACAGGTGTAGTAGGAGAATTGAGAACATGATTTTCTTGGGATCTTTCAAGCCCTATTTCCCATGGTCGTTTCTCCCTGATAAAATTCTAACTGAATTATTGTTTTAATGAGGAGCAAAGATTTCTCATTTTAGGTTGCAATAAATAATTACAGTGTTAATTAGAACTTGCATAGTCAATTTCATTTTTCAGAGTTTTTAAAAAATGTTAATTACTTTTTTACGAATAATTAACATGTTCTTTGGGAATTCTAGTGCTTCTTTTTGCCAGTTTTTGTTTGCTATTGATTTTGCTCCTTCAGATGTGTTTTCTGTCCTCACTTTGCAGTTTGGACGATATATTTTCACCTGATGTGTTCAAGTTATATTCAGTTTCTTCCTCCTGATACTTTTTTAATATGATAACATGGATCATGGATGTAAGAAGGAGTATGGATGTATGATGACTGTAAAAATTACTTTAAAACATTTCTTTAAGAGCCCTTTGAATGAAAGAAGTCTCACCCTCAATTAGCCTGAGTCCTGGCTTCTGTTATCTTTAAACTTGTTTAAAGAGTGGCTTTGGTTTTTGAGGAAGAGGTCATATTGTTGTTGGGGTTTTTCCCCCAGTAGACTGCTGTTGTTCTGGAATGGTTGCAATGCTCTGTCATCTCTGAAGCTCTTGAGTGTCCAGTTCATGGATGCATGGCCAGGGTTATCCAGTGAAGTTTGGTAAGCTTTTGTGACTTGAAAGAAGGAGTCCAGCTTGATTCATACCATAGTTGCTTCTGTGGTAGAGAGAGAAGTCAGCATCAGGTGCATAGCTCAGCTGATTGTGAGGAGAGTGGAAATATTTCCTGGCTCCATTGCTGGATAGAGTTCACATTTCCTTATTCCCAGACAGGAATTTATTACCTAGCACATAATTCTTTGACATTCCTAGGAAGTACTTACTGATGAAATTAAAATGGCTCAAAACAAGGTCTCTATGTATTATAGCAATACATCTTAATTGTGTCATTGTTAAGTTTAGATGGTGTAACATGATATAGTCTCAGCACTTTGCTATCTGAACTAGTTGCAAAGGACATGAACCAGCAGTGGGCCCTGGGGAAAGCAATAGGTATGAAACTACTTGCATCTTGAAGTATATTTCATGTCCCTATGGAGATTTGAGAGGGAGTGAGTTGGGCTCCAAACCCTTTACTGGAGATGGATCTGGAAACTTTCCTACTGCTTTGGCTTTTATTCAGGTTTATGTTATACTCTAGGTCTTTGCTATAGCAGAAATTGAAAGATAACAACACTGGCACAGAGGCAGGGGATCTTGGTTACCTGCATCATCTCTTTGGGAAAAAAGTGGGAGAATGTAGTTTATTTCAGTCATTAATTTTTTTGCCGTAATAAAAAAATATCCCTAACGTGTGACATAAAGGTGATGGAGGGTATAATTGACTTCAATTCATCTTCAGTGATTTTCTTTTCCTTTCTTACACTTACAAAATGCTGAAGGCTGGATGTTGAGAAGATTTTACTCCATGGACTGAGTCACCCCTACCTCAACAAGTTCTGAAATACTAGAATTGAAGATTCCTTGCAGGTGCAGGTGGGCCTCTGCTCACTTCAAGAAAACCAGTAAGACTCCCAAGACCTGTTAGCCATTCTGAAGGGACTGCAAAACTAGTTAAACAATATGCAAAGTCCAGCGCCTTTTGAGTGCATGTGGTGATCAAGACGGCTTGGAAACCATCAGAATAAAGCCTCACCTCCTGTGAGCTCACGGTTTTGTTGCATTTCATAGCGAACCTATCTCTGCCTCCTTGTAACCACCTTGGGCACTAGCTTCTTAATAGCATCCCAGATACCTATCATATCGTATTTACACCCACTCCACAATTTTCTTTCCTCTTTCTTAATACTGCCTAACATTGGTTATTAAAGAAATGCTGACTGACCTCCTGATCACTGCTTCTTAGGATAGAGAATGTCATCATATCTGTCCCTGTGGGTGATAATTTCTGCTCATCAGTCTTGCCTTATCTTCTGCTTTTTACATAACATGTCAAAAGCTTTCAAGCTGTCCTGCTCCATCTCCTCTGTTTGCAACTGGAAAACAGGACTGAAACTGTATATGTCCCCCTGTTAGTGGGAGAGCAGAGGGAGGGTTGATATGGCATATTTATATACCACAGTGTGCTGGCACATAAATAATCTTTCAAGGAAGCAAGCTCAAAAATTAAGAAAAATATAGGTAATACAGTGTTACTATAATGTGTATGTCCCAAGGAGATGAAGATGTCCCATCCAGCCCTTTGAGGGGAGGTCTTCCAGAAAAGTTTGACAATGCTCCAACTATTCCAGATTTTTTTACTCAATATGTACTGGGTTTTGATTGCTTCTCATGATTCCTCTAGAAAGTAATGCTGCTGTAGCAAGCGATCTCTTGAAGATGCAGGAAAAAATCCTTTAGATAAATAAGCCAACTGGTTTGTGAATATATTGTTAAAGAACACTGATTGAAATATTATTATTTTGCAGGAATTTTCAGAGGCCAGAGATTTTTGCATTGGCCATGTTCCTTGGCAGTAGATCTGAACTTTCAGATCTGTAGATCTGTAGATTCTGTACTGTCAGGTCTCAGAAGAAACTTTGCATGGGTTATACCTGGCTGCAAAGCAGCCTGTGCAGAAGACTGAATGTAGTTGGCCTCATATACCCTTCCCACACACCCCAGGATTTCTGGTCAGATCCTCAGATGGAGCAGAAGTCGTTACATTAAACTAGAGTGTAGCTTGAAAATGGTGTCATTTCATTCTGGTGGAAACACAACAGAAGCTGGGATAACTCTTCGGTGGTTTATTAGCCACAAAAGCAGGAGGTAGAAACATAAATTCTCCTTTGGAGGATATTTTTCAGCCCTGCAGGATTGACTTGATGACTATGACTATGAACGCAGGATGGAGAGTAAGTAGAATGGGATTGTCTAAGAAGGAATGTCTACAATTTGTCATTAGTGTGTTACCAGGTAAGGAAGACAGGGACATAGAATACAGATTTGGATTTATGTTTTGAGAAAGACTTATTTTTCAAAAGGCAGCAGAGAGCAAAAAGACTGCAGAGGTTTATCAGTACCAAACTGAAAAATCTTGATGGTCTGATGAGCTAGAGGCTGGATGCTGGAACTTACAAACTGGCATTTCCAGTCTTTAACTAGGCTTTCCAGAAGCCCCAGTACCATTAAAAAGTCCTGGGACATGATGTCTTCTGTATTATCTCCTGCTGAATACTGACTGTGAAATCACAGCCTGACTCTGTTCTTGAAATGTGTGAAGAAAAATAGTTGAACTGGGGTATAGATGAGAAATAGTGCAATTGAAGCAGATCTGGAAGCTCATCCAGACATCTTTGAAGCCTGTGTGAGTCTATCCATCCATGCAGCTTTATCCTCTCCAGAGCTTCCAAATGTTCAGCACAACAGTCTGTACCCACACCCAAAATGTGCTAGACTAATGCTTTAAGTGCTTCAGACCTAATTCCCTGAGCTACTGATCCTGATCTGAGTTTTACCAGATTGCACAATGGGAGTAGAGTATAACATAGGAGGACCAATCAGAGATTAATCTGAGCAGGGTGTGTCTGTAAGAAAGCTGGTCCTGACATTACTACCAAAGCCCATGTCACCAAAATCCAACTTTGATCCCAGATGCCTGCTGCCCTTTTTTCCCCCTTGTTTATCTCAGGCTTTAACCTGATAGAGAGTGGAGTGAGATAAAATCTTAGGAAATTCTTCCCTGTGAGGGTGGTGAGGTGCTGTCACAGGTTGCCCAGAGAAGCTGTGGTTGCCCCATCCCTGGCAGTGTTCATAGCTAGTTTAGATGGGGCTTGGAGCAACCTGGTTTAGTGGAAGTTTTGCCTGCTCATGACATGGAGATGGAACTGGGTGAGTTTTGAGATCTCTTCTAATCCAAAGAGATCTGTGACTCTGATTCTATGACTATATATGCGGGAAAAAGAAGGTGGAAAATCATTGTCAAGCAACAAGGTCTGGCACTGCTTCAATACACATTTTACATCACTCCTGCAGGCTTCATTTCCACCTGTCCTTGCGATCCCTTTTTACCCAGCCTGAAGTCTTGTTCTTCTGTCTGTCAATGTATTGTGATGGTCTTTGTCTACTTCCAAAAGATCCTGCAGCAGGCTTTCTGTTAGTGTATCTCCAAGGATGTCACAATAGGGGCAGGGACTGTAATGGCCCACTTTTCTCTTCCTGGGGCAAGTTCTTATTGATTTAAATGTTCAGGTGCACATATGCCATCAGTCTGTGATAAAGCATTTCTGTAGAGCAGATTTAGCATAGCCTTATACTTTTAGGCCAGTCCTAGGCCTGAATTCATATGACCAGGAACTTTTTTCTACCGGCTTCTGACACTGCTTAGAAATGTGGTTTCACTTCTGGATGTTTAGACTTGGGTTTTGGAGCTCCATTGACATTTTCAGTAGGTGTTAGCATTAAGGGCTCTTTCTTAAAGCAAACTCCACAAATCATCAAAACCAAAGGCATCAAATACATCTTCTCTTAAGATTTACCTGTGTGTTCCTTTTCAAGAACAACTCAGCTGGACACGCCTGTTCCAGAGGCATTTGGAGTCCCGAGTAGCTTAATTCCCCTTTAAAGATGTTGCACTTGAAACTTTCAACCTCCCTTAACCTGAATGAAGTTGTGGATGAAATATCCCACCCAGAGAGCTGCATTTTGTAGGACTGTTAAACATACTAGCACACAATTCTTTGCAGTGGTTAAAGGAAAAAGTGTTCCTGTCTGACATCAGAATCAGCTGTCAAATATGAAGGTGATAGATCTTGCCACTTCATTTCTTGTTTTGATAAAACCAGTCTTTGTTAGTGATGAAAGAGTGACGATATGGGTGCCTTTTAAAGTGGACCCTGCACAAATAACTAACTAATGATAAAACTGTAAAACACTCATGCGAAGCAGTTCAGCAAATATTTTATCCTGGAAAACAAGTGCTCCTCATATTGTCAGGTTTACATTTCCAGGTTGATCATCATTCACCCTTATTTAAAAAAAAACCTGGTATGTGTGTTCTCTAAGTATCTTTAAATAAAACCCTCCAATGCAATATTTGTCTGGGGGTAAATGTGGATGAATTACGTGGTGTATAAGCAAAATGGAGCAAGATGAGTAGAAGAGGACACTCTACTCAGTGCCAGGGAGTTGAGAAGAATTAATAGGAGGCCAAATGTAGTTTCTTTAATGACAGATGAGTTTGCAGTATCTGGAAAAGAAAGAATGCACTTAATAGGTATTTCTACTATGGTCCAGGCAGAAGGTATAAAACAGGTGAAATATTTCCATCACAAAAGGGTGAGAGTTCTTGCAAAATTTCAAAATTTCTGCCCAGGGAACTCTCTGGAAATTAAGAATGTGTTTTCCCAGTAAGTTTTTTGAATACTGCAGGAAGTCCAGAAGAAAACTGGTGTTACTTCAACAATGAAATTTTGAAAGGGAAAGGGGGTGACCCAATTTTCTCTGCATGTTCAAAAAATAAAGAAAACATGTGACACAAGGAAGGTAGATGCGTCCTTCAGTGTGTGTGTATTAATTAATACCATTCAATATACCTTTTCTTAAAAGTATATCATGTCATATTAAGTCATTTCATACTAGAAATGAGATGACATGCTAGACAGAATTTCAGTATTGCTGACATAATACATTGGGTACTGGAAGATGTGGAAGGTATGCACTGCGTGTTGCCTTCGAATACATTAAGATGTCAATATAACAGCATACTGAATGGATTAAAGCTGAGTCCTAGGTCAGGTTTAGAATGTCCTTTTAAACAGCAACCATGGGCTTACAGTGTGTGCTGCTATATGATACTGTACCAGCTACTAGGAAGAAAATTAACTCTATCCCAGCCAAAACCAGGAGACCTGGAAAGTCTGTGCAGTTTGCAAGGCTGAAGTGGTTCATGGTGGAGATTGTAACAGAAGGCCAAGATTTTGTGTCCATATTTGTGTGCTCAGCTTGCTATTGGTGGAATGGACTGTTCTCCCAGCCTAGGAAAGAAGCTGGACCTGGTCTGTGTCTCCCAGTATCTGATTAGAGATCTGGGAAAACCTCTGGGGATGGTTCAGGATGGACCATAAACTTAATAATGACTATTTAATCAGGCCTAGAATACTTTACAAGTGTAGAACAGTAGCTAAGGTCCTGCTTGTGGCTTGGAGGGGGAGCAACAAAATTCTGCACTTAGATTTAAGCCCAGACTTCCACAAATCTCATTTAGAGTGAGGCTGTATTTTCAGCATGTTCCCAATAAGACAGCAGGTAAGTATTCCTTTTCTACCTCTTTGCTCACCTTTTTGCAACATTACAATGAAAATATGTTCCTGACCAGTATCACAGTAAATGTTAGCAGCTTCCTCTGTTTTGAGCTAAGAATAAGATGGAAGACTACTTGCAAGTACATAAGAAGGGATTTCCTTTCCTTCTTCATCCTGGATATACATCACAATCAACATTAAACTCAGACCAGCATTGTTGGCTGCTATTTTTGAAAATATCCAAAGGAGTATTCAAGAAAGATTAGAAATACTGATAGAAGCCAAGAAATGTGTGAAAAGAAGCTGCACCTTTGCACGTTGTGAGCTACAGCCCTGCTGGTGGTAGACCTGGCTGCAGAAAGCCACAGTAGTTCATTGTTTCATGCCTTGAATGCAGCCTGAAGCTGAGCAAGAGGATGATGTTTAGAACTATTCCAACAGTTAAATTACAGTAATAAATGCTAACAAGTTCATTGCATAGATTTTTGAATGTAACATGTAAGTAGAAGTCCCAATAAATTAGTTTCTAGCAACATCAGATTAATATTCAGAGTAGATTTCTCTGATGGCTGCATACAAGTTTTACTTACACTGTAAATAAAGCTTCTGTCAAGTCACTTTGAGATCTTGTTCATGTTTTATCATGCACAAGAAAAATTAAAACTCGTGTGACAGAAGGAGAAGAAGAAAGCTGACAATGCAGGGCGGGTGTCACTGGAACGCCTGCTGGAGCTTGTCAGCTAATTTAAATGATCCAGACATGATACTTATTTAGTAAACTGAAGAGCTGGTCAACATCAGGAGCATATATTCATTACACAGTTTGGGCAAGAAGGCAAGTTGTGATTTTTGCTGAATTCAGTTCAGAACAAATACTTTGAGATGTGTCAGGGAATGACAAAAAGGGCTTGTATGTCAAGCCCAACTGTATTTTTGCAGCAGCAGACAAGATGTCCTCAAGTTGTTCTGCTTGAGGACAGAAAAGTTCCACAGAGGGATCTGGACAGTCTGGACCTGTGTGTCAAGGCCAGTGCTTTGAGGTTCCATAAGGCGAAGTGCCAGATCCTGCACTTGGGCCATAGCAAACCCATGCAACTCTCCAGGTTTGGGTAAGAGTGGCTGGAAAGCTGCTCAGCAGAAAAGGACTTGGGGGTGCTGAAAGCCAGCTTGTGCCCAGGCAGCCAAGATGGCCAATGGCACCCTGGCCCATATCAGCAGTAGTGTGGCCAGCAGGGCCAGGGCAGGGATCATCCCCCTGTACTGGGCACTGGTGAGGCTGCACCTCGAATCCTGTGTTCAGTTCTGGGCCCCTCATTACAAGAGAGACATTGAGGTGCTGGAGCAGGTCCAGAGAAGGGCAACGAAGCTGGTGAAGGGCCTGGAGTACAAGTGTGATGGGGAACGGCTGAGGGACCTGGGAGTATTTAGTCTGGAGAAGAGAAGGCTCAGGGGGGACCTTATCGCTCTCTAGAACTGCCTAAAAGGAGGATGGAACCAGGAGGTGACTGATGTCTTCTGCCAAGGAACAAGTGATAGGACAAGAGGAAATGGCCTCAAGCTGCACCAGAGGAGGGTTATACTGGATATTAGGAGCAACTTCTTTCCTGAAATGGTGGTCAGGCATTCAAACAGGCTGCCCAGGGCAGTGGTAGAATCACTGTCCCGATGGTATTAAAAAGATGTGTAGATATGATGCTCAGCAGCATGTTTTAATGGTGGCCTTGTCAGTGTTATATTCATGGTTGGACTTGATCTTAAAGGTTTTTTCCAACATAACACTTTATAGTTCTACGTAAAAAAAAAAAAATATAGACACGCTAAAGTCTCCAGCAAAGGGCTACAAAGATGATCTAAGGACTGGGAAGCCTGCCATATGAGGAATGGCTGGGAGAACTGGGTTTCTTCAGTCTTCATAAAATAAGACATTGGGGAGACCTTATCAATACTGTTCCAGTATTTCAAGGTTTTTTGTTTTCCCCAGAATTTCATTCAGCTGATAAGATACCATAAGCATCAGGCTAATTGTGATTAGGAAGTCCATGCTTTTGAAAGTGCTCACAGATTCAGTCTTCTCTACCATGCACTAAAGTCAACATGTGTCTCTTTGTTTTAGGTACAACTTTTGCTTCAGCCTCATTCAGGCTTTTACCACCCTGAATTCCCACTGCATAGATTTACCAGCTTTATTGCATCTTCCAAGATTGTCCTTCTGATGTCTGTTCCCTGCATTGTTTCCCTAAACAGAGATCCCCTGTGAGAGAGCATCTCTACAAACCACATCATTGCGCAAAGAGGTTTATACACTGCAGGGATAAGGACACAGCTAGTGAATAACCTTTGCTTGATAGTCCTTAATGATCTAGGTGGAGCTGAGTAGAGTGTACTGCCAGCAATGGTCTGTGGTTTTTTGGCAAGAGGACTGGATGTTCGTTTGCGTAATACAAGAGCAGTCTTCTGGAATAATCTGGCACCCTTTAGTGCTGTTAGTGCTGTTGTAGTGCCAGGCACAGTAACTGTTCTTGAGAATAGTCACCTAATACTAGGCTAAAGTCCATTATTATTGTGGACTGTACAATAAAGGTAGCTCAAAGTCTACAATTAGGCAACTTTATTTTGTATAGTCCTAGTATTCTCAGGAATGAGGTGTTAAATAAAAACTAACTGAGGAGTATGGGAGGATATCAGTATAATTACATCATCATTATCATCATAATCATCATTACCAATTATTATGACCCAAAACACAATAAGGCTTTGTATAAAAGTGCTTTATACTCTCTTAACTTGGCCTTTTCCTGACCTGGGATCAAGTGGATTGGACACATCTTTGTATTAGTGTCTGTTTCATGGTGAGATTCCTTTGACATCTGAATATATTGAAGGCTTAGAAAAGTGTTGCTGGGACTGCTTCAGTAACACTTGCAGCCTCCAAGATTAATTAAATTGTCCAGTTTCGTTTCATAGATTCAGCTTGGATCATAGCCACATGGCTGGAATTGAAGAGTTTAGCAAGATAATTTCTGATAGGAAAAAGAAGGGGTGGAAATGAATGGCTGAACATAGTCCTAGCATAGTCATAGCATAGTCCTATGTATATTGTCTGTACTCAGCAAAGAGATTTTTGGAAAGACACCAGAGGCTAACTTGCTGTGGGATTTTCTAGAAAGGCATTTGAAAAATGGTCTGGTTTTATGTTCAGCCTCACCATGATATGAAGCAAATAGTGCAAGTCATACTTCCTGGTATGGTAGTTCAAGAGCAGTCCTCAACACTGCCATTCCTTCTGTCATCTATTTTCAGAGAAGCCCTGCAAAGACTTGCACAGGGACAGGGTGGGGAGAGAATAAGAGGAAGGAAGTGCAAGGACAGAAAGAATCAAACTCTGTGTTTGAAGAGGGATTTCAGCCTGTGTGTATAATCTGATGAATAACAGCAGAAATTTTTAGTCTCTTTACTTGTGCCCAGAACAGAATGAAGATTCCAGGTACCAGGCTCTGTCATGACAAGTTCTTCTGCATCCATGTATCTCAACATTCATTACAACAACATGATCGGAGTCAAGTGTCAAGTACATGCACACATACAGAACCTGGGACTTAGGCAGATGCCTAAATAAAACATAAAATTCCTAAGTATATGTGTTTCTCTTCTCTCTCCAAGGAAGAGTCCAGCAGCTGTGAACACCTCTTTGAAGAGGAATTGTATTAGACAAATAGCTCCAGAAAATCTGCAATTCAAATGAAAAGTACTAGTGTCAGTGTTTGACAAAGCATGCCCAGTGGGGTGCCCTGTGATTCTGTCACTGAGCAGATGGGGAGATGGAGGATTATTGTTTGCTATATTTCAATTTTATGCAGACAGCACATTGCACATCACATGAATGGAATGAATCAGATGAACCCTCACAGCTGAAGTTTGACAGCTACTAATGGAAAAATACTGATGAAGTGGAGCTTATCAAAACAGTAGGCTTACATGATGAGAATAATTTTTTTAAAAAGAACTGTTTTCAAACTTCTGGACTTCTTGAGATTAAAGAGAATAAATTTATGCTTTTGCATAACAGTGAAGTTGTGATGAATAAGCAAAATCTCTTTTTTTTCTGGTCAAGTATAAAGTCTCTACAAATAAAGCAAGTATTTGATGATGGGCTTGGAATGATACAGCCTTGTCCTGCTGCAAAGTCTGATGGCATTTTAATTTTTATTGTGACCTTCAGTTTTGCAGTAAAGTGCAGTGCTACTCTGTGTACTGAGCTCCAAAAGCCTTAAGCGTATTAGGATATCTAGCTGATGTATTAATTTCAAAGCTCCTAGTTTGACATATGCACATTCCTCACATAGCAGAAAAAGATAATGTGTTAAACTCCCAAATCAAAACAAAATTATGTGAACTTATAAAATGGCTCTGTTTTGCTCTGGGGATACTATCTCCCAAATACCTTCCATGAGTGAATATGTTGCTTGTACCCTTAAAATATGCGTAATTGAAAGGTGTGTAACCAAAGAGCTGTTGACCTTGAGCACTATGCTGTATCATGTTAAACTCATGAACCAATACTTAGACATGCTTCACCTGTTACAAGATGATATTTTTGGTCCAGCTCTCTTCTTCACTAACAGTTATGTGACTATTACATGGCTTGTAACCCATTTCTCTACTTAGTTATCCACATACGCTCTTCATTTATCTGAAAGAGAAAAAAAGAAAGATGGAAGATGAATCTCACCATGCTGAAAAAATGAAGTTCATCTGAGCTTCGCAATGTCAGGCTGTTAATACATCTTCTTTACATTGCATTCTTAGTGTTGGTTTACAGTTGTTTCCTGCAAAATCTTTCCCTTGGGAGTAGGTTTATTTGGGGTGCAAGAAAGGCTAGTTTGTATTCTAGTAAGAAACTTTTGTCTCAACACTCAGTTCATATGTGAAAGTGATGTTAGCATGAGCTCAGGCATCCTTCCCTTGGAAATGACCAGCCCTGTGGCCAGAAGGAATTCTTTCCCAGCTGGAAAGGAATGGAAGTAAGTGCAATGATTTAGTATGTTATATTTAAAGAAACCTCACTTACTAAAGGATCTTGCTGGTGAACAGGTTTGGTGTGTCTAAATATTCTAATGGTAACAGCCTTTTTAAAATTACAGAATCACAGAATCACCAGGTTGGAAGGGACCTCTAAGATCATCAAGTCCAACCCATGCCCTACACCTCCACTAAACCACGTCATCAAGTTCTATATCCAGTCTCTTTTTAAACACATCCAGGGATGGTGACTCCACCACCTCTCTGGGAAGACCGTTCCAATATTTTATTATTCTTTCCGTGAAAAACTTCTTCCTAATATCCAACCTGTACCTTCCTTGGCGCAGTTTGAGGCTGTGTCCTCTCGTTCTGTCTGTTGCTGCCTGGTGAAGGAGACCAACCCCCACCTGTCTACAACCTCCTTTCAAGAAGTACTAGAGAGTGATAAGGTCACCTCTGAGTCTCCTTTTCTCCAGGCTAAACAACTCCAATTCTCTCAGCCTCTCCTCATAGGGTTTGTGCTCCAACCCCTCACCAGCCTCATTGCCCTCCTTTGGACACGCTCAATCATTTCCATGTCCTTCTTAAACTGAGGGGCCCAGAACTGGACACAGTACTCAAGGTGCAGCCTCACCAGCGCCGAGTACAGGGGCAAAATAACCTCCTTGTTTCTGCTGGCCACACCATTCCTAATACAGGCCAGGATGCCANTCTCCTTTTCTCCAGGCTAAACAACTCCAATTCTCTCAGCCTCTCCTCATAGGGTTTGTGCTCCAACCCCTCACCAGCCTCATTGCCCTCCTTTGGACACGCTCAATCATTTCCATGTCCTTCTTAAACTGAGGGGCCCAGAACTGGACACAGTACTCAAGGTGCAGCCTCACCAGCGCCGAGTACAGGGGCAAAATAACCTCCTTGTTTCTGCTGGCCACACCATTCCTAATACAGGCCAGAATGCCATTGGCCCTCTTGGCCACCAGGGCACACTGCCAGCTCATGTTCAGCTGGCAGTCCACCAGTACCCCCAAGTCCCTTTCTGCCTGTACACTGTCCAGCCACACTGTCCCCAGCTTGTAACAATGCAGGGGTTTTTTGTGGCCAAAATGCAGGACTCGGCACTTAGACTTATTAAATTTCATCTTATGGGATTCCACCCATCTCTCCAACCCATCCAGGTCTCTCTGCAGAGCCCTCCTCCCTTCCAAATGATCGACACAAGCTCCCAGCTTGGTGTCGTCTGCAAACTTACTGATGAAGGACTTGATAACTTCATCCATGTCATCAATAAAAATATTGAACAAAACCAGTCCCAGCACAGACCCCTGAGGGACA